>JAVSBS010006992.1:112621-125222 GCA_033124195.1 Coracias cyanogaster | reverse complement strand
CTGCCTGATGAACTTGATCTCTTTTTATGACAAGTTGACCCGACTATTCGATGAGGGAAAGGCTGGGGATATTGTCTACCTAGACTTTCAAAAAGCATTTAACACTGTTCCCCATAGAATTCTCATGGAAAAACTGGCTGTTCATGGCCTGGATGAACATATGATCTGCTGGATCAAGCACTGGCTGGACAGATGGGCCCAAAGAGTGTTGTTCAATAGAACTAAATGCAACTGGCTGCTGGTCACAAGTGGCTCAGTGTTGGGACCATCTCTGTTTAACATCTTTATTGATGATCTTGGTAAGAACATAGAGGGTATCATCAGTAAGTTCACAGATGACACCAAGTTAAGCAGGAGTGTTGATCTGCATGAGGATAGGGAGGCTCTACAGAGAGACTTGTATAGATTGGATTGATGGGCCAACGTTAATGGTATGAGCCATGCAACGCTACAGGCTTGGGGAAGTGTGGCTGCAAAGCTGCCTGGCAGAAAAGGACCTGGGGGTTCTAATTGACAAGTGGCTGAATATGAGCCAGCAGTGTGCCCAGAAAGCCAATGGCATCCTGGCTTGTATTAGAAATAGTGTGCCCAGCAGAAGTAGGGAGGTGATTGTCCCCCTGTACTCAGCACTGGTGAGGCCACACCTTGAGTGTTGTATCCAGTTTTGGGCACCTCAATACAAGAGAGATATTGAGGTGCTAGATTTGCAGTTTATTTGCATTGTGTGCTTTAATTTGTAATATAAGATGAAGTCCAAGCTAGAAAAGAAATCATAGTAATCGTTTAAGAAATGGTGTAAAAACCAAATTCAGCACTATTAAATTTTTTTCTTTTCTCGTTATGGAGAGTAGATACAGAAATCTATAAAGGCCTAGCACTGTTAAAAGAGTTCTGTTCTGCCTCCTGCAATGTCATTATGTTGTTTTAAGTTCCAACATCCAAAATTCTCATTATTGTTTATAGTGATGAAGTGGAACACAAAATCAGAACCAGGACTTATATTTCAAACTAGCTTTATTATTAATAATAACTATTATTGTGTCACAAAGAGGAGTACTTTTGTAGAAATGACTATATGCAGCTCCATCTTAATTGTATTTCTGTAGGCATTCAAACTAGTAAAAATACTACTACACTTGGGGTTGAGGGGAGGAGGGGAAAGCCATCAATACTTCCCTTCCTATTATTTCTTATTCACTACAAAAGGAAATTCATCTACAGTTAGAGCAGCAATTCACAGTTCTGGTTAATGTACCATAACGGTCTCATCTCCATAGACCACCAGCACAAACCCTAAAAGTTTTGGGAAGGACTGACAAGTGAGTGACAACTGACTAGGCAACACTTTCAACTTAACAAAAGGACTCAACTCAAAAGTATCCAGTCAAGAGACAGTCTTCTGTCAGTCTTCCATTGGAGCATAAATACACATTCAAGTAAGAGGAAAAGGACATTTAAATAAATACACATAATTACAAAGATCATGATTCTCATTATAACACCTGCAAGAGAGGAGACGTTAACTGTGATATTTCAATACAATCAGAAATCCACTGGATTCAGGTTTTTCATTATCTTCTTTGATTATCACAGAGTGATTTGGCTCAAAGTCTAGTGTTAGATAATAATGCTTGGTTTCTTAAAAAACAGTTTCTGTTACTGGTCCTTTAGGAAGGAAATGTTGAGACCACTGATTACTTTCCACTTACTTCTGCTATTGGAATGAAACTGCACACTCCCGAGAATACAAAAAAACCTGAAATAGCAGTCCATTTCTCTGAACTTTTCTCCACTTTTCTTAAGGTGGCCCTAGGAGATGACAAAGTGACAGGCTGGCACAGCATCATGCCTGGAAGGGAACTGTATGGATGACTCCATTGTTCATTGGATAGTTTTAGACTTTCAGAGAGAGAGAGAGAGCATGCAGCAGTTTCTGAACTGCCTCTGCAGTAGCTCTTAGCCATCTATCCAACATTTCCTCTCCATTTCTATATTGTATTGTGCTATATTGTAGCTCACTACCCAACCTTGATAGCTCAGTGAAAGAACTATGGTTCAGAATCCTACTCTTCAATGGAAAACAAAAGACCAGCTTCAACTCACTTGGAGATTAATAGCTCTGCTGAAATTTCACCCTGCTGAAAGTCACCTAATCAGATCATATTTGCTCTCATTAGGAAAAGAATTTACCACTTCAGATCCTTCAGAATCCTCCCAGGAATAGCAGTCACTTCAAATGCCTAAAGTGCGTTAATGTGACAACAAAAAAAGACAAACAAAACCATCACCAAAAAAACCCAAATAAGCAAACCAAAACCAAAACCATCCTCCCAAGACAGCAATGTTGAAAATGCAGCTAATAGAGACTGCCTTTTTTCAGAGGGCAAAATCTATGAGCCCTGAATGGCAGCTGAGTAGTCCTTTTAATATTACAGTGTCAGCAACTACCTTAATTCCTGAGCTTAATTATATGGGGTTTTTTTCAGTTCTGTACAAAATTCTCTTTGCTGTGAGAGCATTGGATTTTGTGAAACTGGAGGGAGAGATTATATTGTATGTAACAGTCTAGGAGAGAGCTTACTGATCAATTCTTCGTAAATGGATGAAATCCCATTTCTGGGTTATTCTGCTCATTTCTGCAGAGCATTACAGAGCATAATAAACCACCACAGACTTTAGCTCAACAAGCCCACCCTCTTGCTGCAAATACCAGTGCAACAGCAGAGACACTTAAATGTAGGAGAGAAAAGACTGTATTCATACAGCATAGATGCCATGAATTGTTCACCAGCAGAGTTCTTTGAAGCTGATGAATGTGTGTGGCATGCTGGAGTGTGTATGAACAGTTGGAGAAGACAACCGTTGTGGCAAAAGTGATCCATGTTATGGAGCAAAAAAGGAGGCTTCTTAGACGTCATAGACCTGCTCTTCCACGGCATGACCAAGCTCTCTACGAAGGTGATGGAAGGTGTTGTGCCTCAGGATCTCCCAGCCACGGTGAGAACTAGTCCTAGATGTGCTCCGTGACAGTGACAGAGCACATGGTTCTTTCTTGTACAGGATGTCCCTATTGATATCCAGCTTTTCCAAATCTTTGTCATAGTTATCCCTATCTTGAGCCTTAAATGCTTCTGCATACCGCATCATCTTGTGTTTGTTGGGATCAACCCTGTCTTCGACTCTGTAAGAGGATTAAAAAACATAAACTGAATGAAGTAGAAAAATGCCAGTTTATCAACAAAACCAAGCAGCCACAAGAAGCAAGCCCCTCCCAAAAATATGCCTATTGACCCAGACATTCCACAAAACCTACACAGAAACAGGAAACAATATAGGCATAGCGCTAGCACACAATTATCCCCAAGACCTCATTCCTGTCAATTACTTCAGTATCTTCATCTGCCCGTGGTTTTCTGTCCTTTGACGCATTTCCCAGTCATGATTTGCCCTTTCCATTTTGCCAGCTGTTATTGGCAGACGTACTCCACCTGACTCTAGCTCAATATCCTTTGTATATATGCGCATATTCATCCATTTCCTTAGATCTTGTCTTCTCTAATATTCCATGGCTGCTAGGCTCAGTATGTCACTTATCTTTTGCTGAACTTTTAACTGCTCCACTTCCACCAACCCCGCTCTACGTTACATGTAACTTGTCTTGTGAAATACTGTCCAATGCTATATATAACAAACATATGTTAAATGTGTAATATATGTAATATGTAATTATATGTAATGTATGTAATATGTAATATATGTAATTTGCCAGAACTAGATCACACCAACACTCTTTTCTTGTAACATCCAGTGAGGAATTGTTGCTGGAATATTGTTCTTGCAAAGTTATACTCTGCACCTTGGACCAAAGCTGTTGCATATTGGTACTACTTTGGGTCTGCTTGTTCTGTCCAGCAAACCTGAAAATCCACAAGGTTCATTTCTCTGCTAAAACCTACAGAAAGTCCTATTTCATACAGCCATCACTCCCCCTTCTGGATTTATTAGCAAAAGATGATACTGTTAGAAAAGAGACATACCCAAACAAAGTTTAATCCTTTCTGACCCTGGTATAAATATTCATTAAAATCAGAAATAATGAGTAATCTAGTGTTATCTAGACTACTGATAGGTTTTTTTGTTATTTCAGTGCCTAAACTGAAATCCTGAACCTAAGATTTTGCCACCTGATGCAGTCTTTGCAAAGTATAATATAGTTACTAAGTTCACAGAAGAAATAAATCTTGCCTTTAATTCTTCCTGTCCTGTTTTTGCAAGATCTGTAGTGCAGTTTATTGCTGCTGAATGCCTAATTGATTGATTCTGCCTCTGTCATTTCAGACATCTAATGGATAGGGACAGCCAACCAAGCACAGCAATGATGTTTTGTGATACTCATTATAAGAAGTTTGAAAGAAAAATTCAGGCCTTACAACCCACTCAATTTCTGGGGCCTATTTCCTGGAAGTACTGGATAAGAAAATATCAGCTGATTTCACAAGGAATTGCACAGCTTTCTCAGGGAAACAGCGCTTGTCTTTCAGTCATAGACAGAAAATAGATTGGAATCTGTATTCTGGAAGGGAAGGACTCCAAACACTCCTCCCCAGGCCACTGGAAAGGCTCTTTATTAACATCAACACACTAAATTCTTCTTCTTGGATCCTTAAGTACACCTACTAGAAGAGAACTCACCTGAGATACCATCGGTCCCCTAGCCCATACTCCTGCCCACAGATTCCAGAGCGAGGCCAGAGACACCGTGGCAGTTTTCGCTCCAGCATGACAGTAGTAGCAACAACCTTTAGAACAAAAAAGAAAGAAAGAACTGGATAAATTTTGTAAAAATCAAACTCTCTTTCAAAATGATTAGTTTCATAAGCACTGACCCATTACCATACTTCATTACAGCTCCATATGTAATGAAGGAAAATCATAAAGTCAACACTCCATTTATTATAGGGCAATTCACTCTTTTCGTCCTAACTGTGCCATGTTTTGAGGAAACAATGGTGCTCTTTGAACACTGTTAAATTTTTTTCCTTTACTAGAGAAGAGGACAGTATTTATATCTGCATTAACTATCATCAGAACTTACCAGTGTGGCCACAAAACATGTTAACTATTTGACTTACAGAAAAATACTAGGGATGGGGTTTTCTGTTGAGCAGCTATGTAACTAATCTAGTTGATGTTTTTAGCCTTTTGAGCAAGAAACCATCTTCTCTAATGGATCTAAAGATGATACTGTCCTACATGTGATCATTACTGTGCATTCTATCTCACCTCAGTCAATCCCTATAATTATAATTTAACTCCCAGTTACACAGAAATGTGGTTTATAAAAAGAGACACAACTTTAATTCTATTTAACAACATATTCCATTTGTAAAGAACTAAAAGCTAGGGAGTCACAGGACTGACAAGAAAGGCTGGATGGCCTGCTAGTTGCTAGATGAAGTAAAGTAAGAGTAGTTGCATAGCAGAGATCTACTGGAAGACAGTTTCACATGAGAAGATGTGCAGAAGAGTAGTCTTCAATACCTGACTCATAGAAAGGATAAAAGAAATTTTGTGGCTGATGTACAAAAGCAGTAAAACAATCAAAAGGACATGACTTATTGTATTAGCCCATGAGAAATGTTAAGGCCAAGGAAGATATTTTAAAATATCTCCAGTAGAGCACAGATTGGCAAAGTAATTGCACCGTCTAGCACATTTTCTCTGGTCAGCCTTTCCTCTTCTTTATTCAAAGCAAACCCCCTGCCACATGAACTAGATTACCTGGGCTCTCCAGAGCTCATCCCTCTCATGGGCCACTCTCCAGTGGGTGTCACCCATCATGGCAATTAACAAGTTGAGCATAAGGAGGGTGGCAATGATGGCAAAGGCAAAGTATACCACGCTGTACATAAAGGGCAGGTCCACGTCATAGTTTGCAGGGCCATCAATGATAGTGAGGAACAGCTCAAAGGTGGTGAACAAGGACATGGGATAGTTGTAGAACTGCCCAAGGTTTTCAGGGTTCTCTGTCTGGAAGATGATATAAAAAGCTAGAGGAAAGCAATGGGGAAAAAAGAGAGAAAGGCTTTAACAATGGGAATCACATTCCAAGAGCAACCACAGAGTCCTGTAAGAGATTCTGACAACACAAAGTGGTCTGAGAAGGAGTTGCATGTGTTTCTATGTTAGTGCAGTATCCAGCATAACAAGGACAAATCCCCGGTCTCTGTTATAAAATGACTCAGATTCACTTTATTCTTAAAAGAGTGATCTTTTCTTCTTCAAGGATACAATAAAGCTATGTTTGTTAGTCTCTTTTTCCAAAGACAGTGTGTTTTTAAATATAGACTTATATGTATCTGGAATTATCTGGATAGTCCTGATTTCTATTACCCTGGAAAGAGCAAGAATTTAAAACCAAACTCAGGAGACCAGAAATCAGTACTGTGAGTGTGACCGTGCTGGAGGAAATAGAAGCTACACATCGTCACCACCTTTGCCAGCTACCTCAGAGAGCAACCTGAGAATAAATCAAAACTCATGCACTTAATTCATAATAAAGAAGTTGGCAGGTGTAACAAATTGCTGTTGTCCTTTTGTGGACTCACCTGATGCAAAGCCTAGTATCACCACAGCCATGAGCCAGCAAAAGCGCATTAGATCTCCAAATATCATCTGCAGAGCAAAGACAGAGCCACTGTAAGGCCCAGCTGTCCCACCAAGTCACAATGCAACCCTATGTAAACCATTTTCCAGATTCTAAAAGCATTAGCAGACTAAAGGAAACTTCTGCACTAAAGTGAGAATACAAAGGTCCCAAACCCTCTGTGCAGACAAGAACTTGCCCATTTGTCATTAATGCTAGTCCTGAGGAAGGAAAAGTATTCTTTCAGTTTTCCCTATCTGCAAAGAGGTGTCAGGATGTGTGTCACAAACCCATATTTGATCATGTCTTATACCTTCTGGATCATGATGGTAAAGGGTCCAAGCATCTGGAAGCCTCGTGCAAAGTACATGACATTGCACCATCCTAGCACCAGGGCAAAGGACATGGGCACCACCTCACCAGTTGTGCTGGTGAGACGCATCACCATGGTTACTAGAATCATGCAAGCATATGTGATGCTGCAAAGGAAGAAGAGACAGTGAAAAAAGTTCAGTAATGGAATCTTACCCTCCTTTTTTGTTTTCTTTTAAAAATTCCAAGACAGACAGATACAGCCGTCAGCCCCATTGACAGAGACCAGTCAGCACTGTCAGCTCTACCTGCATCCTACTTACCTGGCTTCCTACATACCAGTTTAGCCAGTAAGATAAATAAATCAAGAGAAGGAATATTCTAAAAGAATGCAGAAAGCGACTCATCTGGCAAAAGACAGCAGTGGGGAAAATAAGAAACAGTATGTTTATTAAGTTTTAAAAGTGGAGTACTTACACAATTATGTGGAAAGGCCCTCCTAGGATGGTTTGTCCAAAGTATTTTGCTGCTCCAACTCTAAGGATATCTGGGATCTAAGAAAGATATCCTGTTGACTGTAGGACTCAGACAGATTCCATTATACTACTGAATGTCATGGTAACTTTCAATATTCACAGGATCTTGGGGCCAGCTGCATCTGCTTTGCTTGCTGGATCACAGCTTGATTTCTATATTATTTTAAAAACAGTACGATTGGGCACCTCTCAGGATGTGACAGAGATTGCTGAATACTTGGGCAGACTGAGAGACTTTGGTATGTGGCAGAGGTGTTGCAGCACAGAGCTGTGAGCCTGAAGTTCATACAGGTTAGTGAGAAGAGACCAAACAAACAGCTCAGCCTCAGAAATGAAGACAAAAAAGACCTTCTTGGGGGACCAAAGGAGCTTGTTATAATTGTCACTGTGTTAGTTATAGTGTAGCCCCAGAGTCCTGACCAAACACAGGAAGGACATGTCCTTCTGGAACATATATGGGCACAGAGAAAGCTGTTTACAAGCCCCGTTTTATTTTCAGTTCTCCCTGACATTGTCATTTGAATTTTCTCATATAAAAGTTTCAGTCTTCTATTTCATATTATAATAAAATCAAGTGGGAGGTGTATTTATTTTCATTTAAAGAACTTTTACTTTTTTGAGAGAGAGAGAGAGTTCATGGTAAGAACACCTAAACATGTACACCTCAGAAATCTGGTTAAGGCTTGTTATAGGTCCATACAGTCACTAATCTCCAGTTAAATACAAACTTTTTTTGTATACACACAGAGATCACTTCACCCAGCACCCTTAAACACATAAGTATTTAGAGGTGCTGGGTGAAGAATCTCTAAGAATCTCATACAACAGCTGAGATTCAGCTGGACCAACAGATGATACTGATGGGAGCTGTGGCATAATGCCACAGCAGATAGTAATTGAGAGTGCAGCCAGTCCTTCTAATTGCTTCCTCCACACCTGGAGTCTTTCTAGATTGTTGTCACAGTCTCTGTTTCATTCGATAGGTACTGTTGGCAGTGTTGCCATAGATATATATCAAAGCACTTAGACCAAGCAAATAACCCGTACCAAGTTGTGAGCATGAAATCATGTTTGTCTAGTAAGTAAAAGAGAAACTCAGACTGTTTCTCTTACCTCAAGGATCAAAATGACTACAGCTCCAATGACTGTGATCAGCTCTCCTACCAGCCTCAGCTCATCCTCATATGTCATATATGATTCCTGAAAAAAAAAAAAAAAAAAAAAAAAGGAAAGGCGTGAATGGAAATTAAAATTAATTTTAAAGGGAGTGAAAGGAAATTTTAGAAGACAATGGGGGAAAAGAAGTTCCACTGTTAGTGTAGTAAACATGACTAAGGCCTGACAAGGCCACAGGAACCAGCCCAACCTCAGCAAGATGAGGACAGCCGCAATAGCTGGGAACTGGGAAAGACTTGGACTTTCCAGTTAAGTAGGTTAGATGAGAATTGCCCAATGTTGCCTATGAGACCCTGACTCCTGTAGACACAGTACCTGCAGCATTTTCTGGACATAGATTGTATTGTCTCTGGTGCTTGTTTTGTTGCCTGTTCGGGGCTTCAGAGGTCGGTAGACGCAGCACATAGTAAAGCAGACCATGTAGAGTATATAGAATAAAGCCAGGAAACAGAAATAGGGACGACCATACATATTCCACTTCAAGCTCACCAGCTCCTTCACAGGTGTTAGGTCCAAGATCTGGCGTGCCTGAGAAAGACAGAAAGAAGGAATTAATTGCCATAAGGGCATTTGTTTACAAACATCATTCACACTGTTTCCTGGGAGAATGTTAATAAACTATTTTCACCTACTCTATTCAGCCTTAGAAAGATGAATTTATTTTGCAAAAATAGTATGCTCAAATGAGTTTGGATTTCCTCAGTTTGCCAGTAAAGAGCTTTGAAAAAAAAAAAAAAAATCCCTCAGAGAACAGCATTTGAGTACCAGTGGGAAGAGCAAGAAAAGTATGTTAGATACTAGAGTAAGTTTGTTGTCTGTGTAGGCATATAAACATGTGAGATAGCCCTATGATATAGGTCTATGAATGCAAATATATGAGGATGTGTAACAGAAAATAAAAGGTATTATTTAAAATAGCATTTGATAGCATCCTTTATAAAACATCTCCCTGCACAAAATATACCTCATTATTAGAACACAGAATTGAAAAGAAAGTAATTTGGATTCTGTTTTCAGCTACAGACAAAAGTTTCTGTGCAACCTTGCAAAATTCACTTAGATTTTTTTCTCCAAATTGGTGTTCTGCATTTATTCGTGGAAGTTAATACTGGTTTCAACAGCTATTTCTGTTAACTTCAGTAGCATTTGTGGAACTTAATCTCTGGGAAACATCTCAAAAGGTCGTTTAGATGATTAGCTCTCTTTGAAAAACTGACAGTGATATTACCTTGATTTAGCAGGCAATTAAATGGATTTTGGACAGATTTTCAAAGTTCCTTAATTCCTGTCTAAATTAAGATAATATAGGCAGAATTCTGAGATAATTTAGACAGAATTTAGACAGATTAAGAATTAATTGATCAGATTGTCATAAGTTTTCACCATTCAGCTATGATGGTAAAAACTGCAGTATAATCACAGTGAGATATACTGTGGAAAAAAAAAAACAACCAAACAATCATGCTCTTTCAACTTATTTCCTCTAGATTATTTATATCATACTCAAAGTTTTGGCCTTTCTTTTTAGAATCTCAGTGGTGCAGCTCAAATATATCTAGAAGACCACATACATTTCCAGGAATAAACAGAAGCTTCAGTGAGCATCATGCATGATATGAAAAATAGTGCTGCTGCATACCTTGGGGTTGTGTTTCTGTCAAAGATCTGCATGTATCCATACATACTGTGTAGCTGAGGAATTCTATACAAAAAGAAAGCTTCATCAAAAAAGTTGAGACCATAGTTTTAGAAGTGACGAAGAGGCTCTATAAAAGGTAGGGGCAGTGGAGGTATGAGCACTGGAGAGAGGAATCCTCTCCTATCATACAATTTCATTTCAAAAACTAACAGAAATTTTCTTAAGTTGATCATGGTTTCATGGTTGATATGGTTGATTTGCACATATGCATGTAAAGGATTAAGAAAATACAATGCAATGCTATAGGAAAAAAAATTCAACATCTTTTTGTCTGTTGAATATTGCTAATCTCTGCCTCTGAGCGATTCTATTGTTTTGCTGCTGGAATGGCAACCATAAAACTTGGAAAGATAATATCACTCCACTCTTTGTTTTCCTAGAACAAGATGAAATTGCAGCTACATGAATTGTCTAATAAGTGTCATTACTTCTTCCTACAAACTTTGCCTTAACTATGTACTTAGAGTATCACTACTTATCACACAGCTTGAGGCACATAAAGGAGGTATCTTCATTAGTGATGTGGTTATCCTAAGATTAGGATACAGATTGCCATTCAGCTTACCTAAAATCTAAGCTGCTCTCTGGAGATACTTAGTTACTTGTATTTCTCTGTCATCCATATGTAAAACATAGGGAATCTGTATTTCTCAATTAAATGCCTCAGTTGAAGACAAAATTGAGATGGGATGAATCTAGGCCAAGTGCACTTCTTTAGCTTAATTTGTCCAATGGGAACACACAATATTGTGTGCAAAAACGCAATCACTCTCAAGCCCACTCAAAACTAGATGTTTTTCTTAGTAAACTAGTAAGTGAAGAAAGAATGAGCCACATCGGAAAGATGTTGATTTTAATATATAATGAACTATTGGGATACATTCAACAACATGACAAAAGCACTATGCTGATATGAATAAAATGGAAGAGAGAATCTTAGGATCTTTTTCATACTGGGTTCTTTTGAAAAATTTGGCCTCATTGAGTCCCACTGCAAGGAAATACGTTCCACAGAAGTGGCAAATACAGTTTTCAAATTAGATGAATCATACTGACTCAGGCTATCATGGCCTCCAACATCTGTGGCGGTTGAAGAGCTATGTATCTACTTTTGAATCAAATGGATCACCTTGAGGTATTTTCAAAATGAAATTTTTGGTTTTCATTTAGTAATAAGCCGTATTCTGTTAAGGTGAAAGTAAAACAAAGATACTTTGTTAATTGGTGCCTGCAAGCCCAGAAAATCAGCATAGAGTCCTTTTCTGGTTTTCTGTCATCTCATTATAGCTGCTTAGGATCTGTTCCCAGTCTGGAAGAAATAAGTACAGCTGAACTGAAGCTATAATTGTACCAGTCTCCTACAGTTGAAGAATCAGCCTGTAGTCCTTCATCTGTCTTCCATATGTGGAAGTGTAATTTCTATTGATGCAAGTAGAATATTGAAACATTCAGTCTAGGAAAAGGACTACAGCTGGTGTGTTTATCAAGGATCAAAATTTGCTTTGTAGGTTATGAGGCTCAATCTACTCCAGAGATAGTCAAAAGCAGTTGGATTCAGCTACTTTAAGACAGTGTTATTTCATTTGCAATTTTTCTACCTGTAAAAAAGGGAAAAATTTACTTGGCCATTCTAACAGAACATATGCAGAGTTCACATGAACATTAAGCTATTTTTCCAAGAATCCTTTCTGAGGTTGCCAACTGGAGTTGCCAAAATATCTACAAGGTCTTTTCTGTAAAACGGAAACAAAGGCATATATATAACTGATTGGAAATTACCCTCACTTCTCATGGCATCTTGAGGATATGACAAAAAACTAGCAACTAAAATTTATCTGGCAAACCTTTGAAATATTTTTGTTGTTTGTAGCACATAGAATGGAGGATGACAGAATATTCCTGTTAGTAAAGCAATGCAAGGCTTTTTCATCAGATGATTTAGGATAAGAAAATTGGAACATTTTTCCCAAAGAGATGAGTATTTGTCTAAAGCTCCATAGCTGATGTAAAAGTACTACATTTTAAGTTTCTGTGTTATTATCTGGATGACACTTAATTGAACAATCTATAGTAAACCTTCAGCTTCTGCTAGAAGACTGGCACTTAGAGTGTAAGTAGGACAAACAGGGTGTACTTTACAACTTGCTTATGAATTTGACCCACACACTTTATTAAATGCTGCTTCCTATTGTAATGTTTCCATAACCCCTGCAATGAACACATATCTCTTAG
>JAVSBS010006992.1:81542-100284 GCA_033124195.1 Coracias cyanogaster | reverse complement strand
AGCAAAGATAAAGTTGAATGGCAATCTAATAGCAGCCTATATGAAAGGCAATGACAAAAAAGGAAGGGTCCAAACCCTTCTTCATATAGATGGTAAAGCAAGGGGCTACAACATCAAGTGATGATTTTAGAGGTTTAGGTTGAACATTTGGAAAAAACCCTTTTTAATTAGGAGATTACTACAATAGTGTAACAGGTACCTAAAGATACAGTGGAATCTGTCCTGGAAGGTTTTCAAGACTGAGCTAGACAAAGCCAAAGTGATGTTATCTATTGCTGGCAATAGTTCAGCTTCAAGTGGGAGGTTAGAGACCTCCAGAGGTCCCATCTCTATGACTTAAAAATGTGAAGATCATGTTAAAATTATAAAAATATTCATATATTTAGACTTTTATTCTGCATTCGCTCATTTGGATATTACAGAATCTGCTGAGAAGTTATTTTTCAGTTATCTGTGGTGCTTTCCATGAACATAACAAAATGTAAACACTTCAGCATTCTATGGAGACACTACTGTTCCCATTGTCCCTCCCATTTTAAGTGTGTTGAAGTCCCATTGTTATGAAGTATGATAGAAGGGGCTTTTGTTATTTGGTCAGAAATTAAATAACGATATATGTAAGTTCATTCCCTAAAGACAGATATGTACCTTTGTCCCTCTTAAGGTACTATTCTACTAATTTCTATATATGTGTGTGTACATACATATGTATGTATAGATAGATTTTGTCCCATACTGCCACCTTTTTCTCCCCAGAGATGTTCAGAGGTTTGTGAGGAACAAAAAAATTTACAAGGGACTGGAAGCAATTGCTTAATTAAGCACTGCGGTGTTTGTGCATGCATAAATTACAATGAACAATTAAAAATAGATTTAGCTGGATTTCCATGAATACTCCTGCATCCCTCTGTGTGTGGAGGAAGCAACTCTGTGCAGCAGTAGCAAACAACCTTGATCAGTATTTGTATATGAAGACACAGGCAATCTTCTTGATAATGTAAGCTCTAAGAGGAGTCACTGTACATGTTGACACTTCGGCCATGGGGGTGAGAAACAGCAGTCTGACCTAGGAAGTGAATGACCACCAGAATGTGGAACAACATTAAGTCCACTCTAACCCACAGTAAGGGAAACCTTTAGAGAGACAGAAAGCAGAAACACTACCAAAAAAAAAGCCATTATTTCAGCTGACTGCAGCATATATATCACACACACTCTTAATAATAATTAAAAAAAAAACCAAAACAAATAGGCCCTCATGCACTTTCTTTCAAGCTTTACCAATGAAACAGGAAAGACAAGGGCATATGTTATTAATTTGTGACTGAAGTCCTGTGCTCAGGGTAATTCAATTGCGAACTAGTAAACCTGCCTGTGAAGGCAGATAAGATTGGAACTCCAGAAGCATTCCACCTCAAAAGAAGAAATCTGATAGAGAAAAGTGCTCCAGGGTTGTTTAAAGTTTATCTACTGGTAGAAAAGCCTAAGAGAAAAGAGTGAGAATCAAATACAGGGAGAGAGCAGCAGAGGAAAGGGAAGACAAGAAGGCTGAAATGCACTGTACCTTTTCTGCTGGAGTAAGTAGATTTCATCCAGATGTTTATCCCAGGATTTTTTGCCTTGCAACTTCTGTCTTAATCCATTCCAGATCCGGAAATAAAAGGGCTTGCTATCTCCAAATAAAGGTACCCCCATAGCATGTGCCTTTTGCTCTCTTGCCTAGCTGCCTGAAAGCCAGCAGTCCCTACTTTGAAAAAAGTCAGAAAAGGCTCACTACAGGTCACCACTCCTCCACCCCCCCGTCTTAGTTTCAAAGGAGACTGTCCTACAGCTGCATCAGCTGATCAAAGTACATGTAAAAACACAAAATAAAATCACTTGTCCCTAGCAGACCATACCTTGAGCCTCATCAAGTACTTAGTTTCCAAAATAGCCCAACCCAAAGGTGTGTCTGATTTAGAAGTAGCTTGCCAGCAGCCTACCCCTCACAAAGACCCTGTACAGCACTAAAGAATTCATACAGCGTCAATGTCCTAGGCTTCTAGTATTTTGTTTCTGAAGCATAGAGTTTAGCAGTAATCATCCTCCTTATGTATATTTGAATTCTTCTGGAAAGCAACATGTAAACAATTTTGAAATAGACAGCAGAACGAGTCAGGCAAAACACCTTTAGGTGAGTGAACGTGTGGGAACGTGCCCTAAAAGACACTGCGCTCTGGGAAGGTGGTATAGAGGAGGACACACCTCCCACCCCAACTGTCTGCAAATCCCATTAAAGAAATTATCATTATAGACTCCACCCTCTCTGCATCACACAAAATCACTTTACTTCACAAGTTGGTAGAAGGGTTTACATAGATTAATGTGTAAACTTTGCATATTTAATTTTCCTTTAATGTTCTACAATCTCATTGTTTCTTCATATTTCTTCCTGAAAAGCTTATTTAGAAAATGGATGAAAAAGTCTATTTAACAAAAACTAAGTTTTCGTACAGAAAAACATCATCAAGATTGGGGGGAGGGTGAAGGGGGTGAATGTGCAGGGGTGGTGTCTGCAAAGCAGTAGGCAGGATAGCAAAATGAAGACAGGAGATATCCTTCTTATGAAGAAAGTGGAAGCTATGTGAGAGGAAAAAAAAAAAGAAAAGGAAAAAAATCTCCTAGTTTCTAATCTTTCCCTAAAGATTTTCCCTTTCCCTTGTCTTAGCCTTCTTGCATCTTGAATCAACAGAAATGTCTTTTCTTACTCCTGCTGTAGTGGAAAAGGATTCTGTCCCAGGTGCCTGGATCTAGGCAGAGTCAGTAAGTAAGGGAGAAAAATGTGTAAAGCAATAGGGCTTAGTCATCTCTTTGAAATGCCTGGTTTATTTAGAAGTTACTTAGACTTACCAAACCAGGATTCACATCCAAACTTCTGTAAACTCATGATGTATCATATCCTATAAAAACATAAATCACCACACAGAAAAAGACAATGCTTTAAGGCAAACTTAAGGAACTGTATCCCAAAATATAAATTTCACTGAATTGTCCCATTCTAGGAGGAAGTGTCACGTTAAACTGTCATCATGAGAAAATATTTTTACTTGCTACATTGAGAGGTTAGAGTGTGACATCAGCCATATGTTATGAGCAAAATGTGAGAGTTTTTAATAATATCAATAGCATAGCCCTACTAACATTCTTGATGGGGAGGAAGCAGCTCCACTCAAAGTGGAGAAAGATATTTAGACAGTGAAGTGCCTATTATAGACAAACACTAGCTCTATTTTCCTGGGCTGTTCTCCCAAGCAGAGAATACTTTCTACTGTCTGCCCAAAGGAATAAAAGCCCTAGAAGGCTGGTATCAGCAGGACAAGCAAGCAGTGACACATTCCTCCCTCTTCTGGGCAGCGGTGCTATTGCCACCCAGACCACAGCTCTTAAGGTACAAGAAATAACAGTCAGACAGGAGGTTGAGGTGCAAGTTCTCAGCTAGCCATGAAGGCAACAGCTGCAGTAGCCAGAACAGTTCAAACAACTGGAAACCAGTAGTTCAGGCGGACTCCCCACGTTGTCTTGGGGGTCTCATTATAGCTCTTATTACAGCTTCAGATTGCAGTAAATATGACTCAATAGTTTTACTTTACCCACCTGTATGGATATAAAGTACTAATACTGCAAAAGAATGTTTTATTGTAATTCGTGATAGAGATCATCTGCAAAGGTAATAGAGAGGGAAAGATGGATGAAATAATGTAAGAATATTGCACAGACCCAAGTCTCTTTAGCAGATCACTGTGGAAATACCTCTTAAGCACTGGTGGACTTTCAGTCTAGCAGGAGGCTATAAGCAGTTTTTTAAAAACTAAGGACCTGATAAGGCCTAGTAGTTGAGGAGTGGGTTATAAGACTGTATAGTTTTGGTGTATGTGGTTTCCCACATACCTGATATCTGCTTTTAACTCTTTGTGTCCCTTTCCACAGCTCCTGAGATATACCATGACTCTGAGTCCTAGCCCTTATTCTCAAGGCCTAAGTTTAGTTGCTGACATTATTCTGGCTCTACCTGTTCTTGTTGCAGACTCCTGCTGCAAATAGGGTCTTTATCCTGGCTGCCAGTGATGCCCTTTCCAGGTGTGTGTCTTGACTCCTCTAGTTTCTGATGTGGGCTGACTGACCTGATTCCCGGAATCTTTTAGTTCCAACTTGACCCTACCTAATAAATGTAACAACTAATGTAAAAATCTCCTTATATGCTATTTGATTCCTATGTCTGTGGCTGTGAGTAGCAATGTAAGCATGAAGATGTATTCCTTATACCACACTGTCTAACAACACAAAACAAGGAGCAGCCTAACAATGATAGGATGATATTGGTTCTGTGCAGTTCAGTCAACAGATGGTTCTAGTGGATCTATCAGTATTGCATTTGGCACAGTTAGAATATTCCGCCCATTGTAGAGCTGTAGAAACTGTGTAAATATGCAGATACATGGAAACATTTCAGCAACAACCAAGGAGTTCCTATTTTCATATACCTGCTATAAATACAAGGGAACAAGAAAGCAACTTTTGCCACTGAGGACTGTGATCTTGCCAGAGACACTACACCTTTTTGTAGTGCATTCCATTTGTTTTAGGTCAGCCTGGATTTAAAAAAAAATAATAGCATAAATCTGAATAGCTGAGTATGAATTAACTGACTTTTGGTGACCCTGAAATGTAAGCCTTTTACAGCAACATGCCTGAAAAGGCAAAGTCATTACAGAAAAATTATAGTCAAAGACTACAAGAAAATTTTCTACATAGTCTCCCATTTTGTCTTCATCCCAGCCACTTCTTTCTTTCAAATGTAAATCAAAATGGCTATTACTTGGCCTATTATAAAAGTAGTTTCAGTGCTGGTGTAGATACAAGCATAATTTGCACAGTACATGGCATTTCCTTTCCTTCTGAATGGCCCTGACCCTTACATTCGATGTTCTCACAAAATTCCTGTTAACCTTCCTGAAAATTTTGAGTGCTGAAGGTATGTAGGGTTGAATCCAATGTGCTTATCTGGTTACAAATCAGGATGGGAGTGCATGTTCTTTTTTCTCTTTCTCTGTTTTTCTCTTAGTGTTTGTTTGGAAGAGGGGGAAATTGCAAGAGCTGGGTGATTTTTAAAGTTACTACAAAGATGTAAGTATAATCCTAGTCTTTCACAAAATCCCTGAGAATACAAACTGTGGTTAGCAGGAAACAGAGAAGATAAAAGGCATTGTAAAAGTAAGGAAGACTGTTGAACCTCTAGGAGAAACAACATTAGCTGCACATGGTAGAAGTCCCCCATTTTTATCTTCTGAAAATATTCCAAAGTTTTCTGTTAAGCACAGAAAAGTATGTAATGAATGGTATCAGAAAAATTTACATGAGTGGCTTTTGAAGATGAAGGAAAGAAAGGGACAACAACTTATTTATTATGATGAATTGAAATTTTCTTCTACATTTGCCTTCCAAATTTTTCCCCCAAGTCCATGTTAAGCATCTGGTAGACAACTAAAGTAGCATAATTAGATGCCTAACATGTTCAGAGCACTGTACAGCCACTGAGTAGCCAAGTTTTCTTGGCTGGCTCAAGCTGTCTGTCAGAGGTTAAGTATTGCCCCAACCCTTCTGCTTGGACAAATTCCAGCAAAATATTTGCCTGTTTTTACTGTTTTAAGGACAGCATCAGAGTCACAGGCTGCCAGGCCATTTCAGAAGCGCTTATTCTTACATTGCGTATTTCGTCCTGTCTTGTTCCATATATTCTTTCTGAATCACATATATGCTCAAATCTTTAAAATGACATTTTGAACTTTTTTCTCTAATTCACAAAAATCTTTCACCTTACCTCTTATAAAAATTTGCTTTGAAAAAATTCCCACTTCAGAAATCACAAGAGAAATTCCGTTGTTTCAGCAACAGCAAAAAAAAAAGTGCAGGGATTGCATACCCAAATTTGGGCTACCATCTTAAAAGCAAGAGTGGAAGTGCAGACTACAACTAGACTTCAGTCTTTCAACATCACCCCTGCACATTTATGGTTTTACTTCAATTCTTTGTCTCAAATCGTAGCATTTAATAAAAGATCTGAGTTGTGAGAGAAAAGAATGAGAGGCAGAAGCACAGGAAAAAAGCAATGAAAAATAACAGTTGCTGAGTACAGACAGGACACAGAACAGAAAGTCAAGAACTCACCAAGTCAGCAGTAAGCAGTGATGTAGTTTCTCCATGTGTATCATGGATAATCTTCCATCTGAGAAGATTGTAATAATGACTAGCCCACAAGGTTTTGATGTATTACAGATATGTTAGGGAATCCTGTTGAACTGTGATCTTTCCAGTCATTCAAGTTATAGTATCTTACTTATGTAGCATAAGAAAAAAAAGTTATGGGCAATTGTATGCAAATGCGCAATATTATGTAGTTTCATATCACACAACTGAGTGGTGATATATATCAAAAAACAAAACTAACAGAGGTAAATAACTAGATATTCCAGAAGAAGCATAGTAGTAGTGTTATCTCCATCAGTCTTGAGAAATTCTTATCTTCAGAAGATCTAATCTACTGTGTAAACAGGAATTACTTAATCACCAGTAAATCACACATAGCTCAGAAGTAACTTAACAATGCATTATAAACTATATCAGGGCGTAAGTGTCCTTTAAGGATCTACTATATATTGTGCTAATCCTGATATGTAATTCTGTGAATCTGTCTCCTGGACTGAAGGAGAGCAAAAGGCCAAAGGCAAGCTTGTTTTAAATAAAATATTAAGCTGAATTACTTTAATTAACAGCCTGAGTTAGTTATGTGTGAATGTGTGTGTAGTAAGCCTGGTTAAGAAGACACTTAAAGGGGAGTATGTCTCTACTTCTTGACTTAGGGTAGCAGAAGCAAGGCCACCTACTTGTGGTGGAAAATGGCGGTAGAGGCACAGACTCCTTTGAAGGGTGCATTTCCAAGGTCCTGGTGAGTTGGATAAGGAATCAGCAATAGCTCCATTGGCTGTTACTGAAAATCCTGGTGCAGGAGCACAAGGATCATTACACTTTATAAAATTGGCCCCACCAACATTTGTAGTGGATTTTGTAGCATTTCCAGGAAAAGCCAAAAGAGACAACAGCAAGAACAGAAGACCTCTGGTGAGTGCAGCTATACTGGCAACTTAAAGGATTGCTCTTAGTGAAATAGGATTAGCAAGAAACTTCCTAACTCATAAGTATCTTGGATGGGTGGGTCAGTAGTATTCTACTTCACCGGGGAAGCCTGGGCAAGTGTCCTGGATGCTTTCCTACTGCTGTGATTTGAGTTATTAGCTTAAGCCAGAAAGCTTTCTGTTGGTGGGTTGAGAAGCCTTCCATGGGTTTAGGTAAGAGACCGATTGGTCTCCCAGCCTCCTGTCAAGGGAGGGTGACTCAAGGACTCATGTACTCAATAAAATCAGACACATATTACTTTGGAAAAGATGGAATGAGCAAATGTGAAACAGATATTCTATTCCCACACAGAGGGAACTGGTAGTGAGTCCTAACATAAAAATAGTTCATGTAGAAATACAGAAAAGGTCTTGGAACCTCACCTGAACTGTAACACAACGTATAAATTGTAGCAGTAGGATTTGAAGCTATAAGATACTGAAATTAATCCATGAGAGCCTTCTCATTTGGATTTCCTCAAAGGAGGTCTGGGGTTTTAAGATAGCCCAAGGGTGTTACTAGGAGTCTCCAAACAAGCCTGTAACAAAATGGGAGAAAGCATTAGCAAAAAAGAGCACCTCACAAATTAGATTTTACCTTGTGGTAAGGGCTGCCATAAGAATATCTAATTCTTTAATTCAGTAACTGTAAAGTCCTGTGTGGGAGTCTTGGAATTGGTAGACCTTGCTTTTTTAGTAGGTCTCCTTGCTCCTAAAGATACTCAAAATGGGTGAAAGTATGTGTCTGGGATGTATCCATGGGAATGTTAACCCCAAATCTGTGGCTAGCTAAATTTTTGCAGCTTGGAAAAAGGAAGCAATTAGTGTGACAGCTGTACATGCCTTATAATGTTGTAGTAAGACTGGATGTGAGTACGCTGACTTCCAGTTTCATACCTGGCATAAGGCTTTAAAGATTCTCAGAAACTTCTGCAAAATGAATCCATCCTGCTTTGCCTTTGAGTGTTTTCAGTCTTAGCCTGTAGTGATTGTGCTACTATGTCAGGATAGCAGACAGGAAATCAAACTTGATTGTGACTGATTTATTTGTGTGACAACACATGATACTACTTAGTACTTGGAACACGCAGCTCTGAGTTATGATGTTGTCCAAAGCATCATTAGGGAGCTGCTGAGTATATATTGGTGGAAGAAGCAGATTTTGAAGGTAATTGCTGCTGATGCAGGTTCAGCTTTGGTCTTGGCTAATATAGGATATCTGGGCACTGTTAAATGTTTGTCTTTAAGAATATTGTTTGCTGATGGCTTAGTAGAGCCATTGAACTATACATAACAGATTACAGGGCATGCTACAAACATCTGTAACCTGTGAAATCCAAGAACAGAGTCAAAATATTTTACTTCTTTTTATTCCACTTTGTCAGGTCCCTGAGCATACTAAATGGCTTTAATGCCCCTGACCAGCCTCACCTAGAGTATCCACCCACATGCTCATCACCCCAAAGCAGGTCCAGCCTCCCTTGTTCCCTAGGGGTACTTTGAACTCTTCCCTCTGCCCTGATCTGCCCTGTCCCAGCCCCAAAGCTTGTCAGGGAAAGAATGAATTTCTGCCCTCCTCATCCCCCTTTGCCTCTCAAGCCCTCCCGGCTTTTATAGACTTCATAGGCAGCCTGAGCTCTGCTACCCAACCCCAAGTCTCTCATACCTTCTTTTTCAGTACCCCGTCCTTCTCTCTGTGTCCTCTGAAAAGGTTCTATGAAAACCCACAACAAACCACTCTACAAACAGTCCTTTCTGACCTCAGATCCTCTAAGGTGTAAGGAAACATGTTGCTAGAAGGTTCAGGTTATGGTGTAATACTGTTCTTTCTGTGCAGGTATGGTATTACAATAGTTATGAAAGATATTTGAAGGCTGTAGCAATCATTGTCCCGAGTTTCTGGGGAAAGGACTATTATGCACCTCATGGAAAATTTTATGGTAGAAACTGAAGAGTGCTGTACGTGAAGTGGAACTGATACAGAAGGTAGTGAACCAAAGTTTAAATGAAATTTTAACAGCACTGAGAAAGGAAATTAGAAATCACCTTTAAAATGGAAATGGTTGTTTTCTATTTAATGCATTTGTTGAAGTAAGTACTAAAGTAAAATAATTTATTTAAAAATTTAGTTACATATTAGCAATTAGTTATTTTCCCCTTTATTTCTGCTGGAAAAGTTGGTGGTTGAGATGATTTTTTTATTTGGATTTTTTCCTCAGATTCTGTTGCTTTCACCCTACTTAATAATGCAGAATTCTTCTTTCTTTGTGCCTGCCATAACACTGTGACGGATCAGAAATTTTCATTTCACTATCATTCTTTTGCACTTTTTATAATATGTTGAGGCTTATTTCACATTCGTATTATCCAATTAGACTGAATCAGGTAATGAATTTTGACACCCAAAGAGCTACAAGAGCTATATTTGTATTGGTGATTTGTTCCCCTCATCCTCACCAAAAACTTGAGAAAAGTTTTACTCCACAGGTTTATCATTACAACCACATAATTAAGAATATGGTGAATGATCAATATTAAACAATACTCCTGAGAATGTTGAATATACCAGAAAGCTGATCCCTAAAACAGATCTCCACTGTTTAAAAACCGAGCACAGAACAAAAGTTATCTTGAAATGTCAGGTCTTCAGGCACTTGTACATCCTCTAGGCACTGCCTAGGCTGAGCCAAAGTGATGAACCTGTAGTCTCTGTGTCTCTCTGTTTTTTGTTGGTTTGGGGTTTTTTTTCCCAGGAGCAGTCCAATTTTTCTATTATGAGGAGTATCCTGAAGCATATGTTTGCAGTGACTACTAACTAGGTTCATAAGGTGAAAGAAGTTTCACTGACTTACAGAACTCTGAATAGGACAGACATTCAGAAAACTATTAGAGCAAGAATTCTGTCTGTCTGAGGAGTTCTGAGAATAGAACTTGAAATAAAAAGTTGTTTCCCTTTGCAAATATGGTTTATGACATTTTCCAGGCAGAGGCTCATATATAGCCTCCCTGAAGTCTCTTATTGTCAGTGGCCATGGACCAAAAATCAAATATCTTCCTTAAATTACATCTTAACCAAGGATTTCTTTCTTTTGTTGTTTAAATGATCCAAAATGACACCTTTTCCTCTAATGGGCATTGTGCTGTTGAAGGGAGTGTAGGTAATGTGACACAACGACCACAAGTCAACAAAGCACCACAAATTTGATATCATAAAATGGCATTAGGAGGTGATTCAGTAGTAACCTCACTTCGTGATTCAGCCCAATATAGAGGTGTGGTCACTGTACGTCCACTATCACTAAACACAAGCTCAAGGCTCAATGCAAAGCTCAACAATTGAATAATGAACATAAATGCATATTTTATTTTAGTTATTCCCAACGACCTCTGTAGTGGATGTCCTAGTTTTTAACCTACTTAGCTATGAAACTGAGAGCTGGTGTAGCAGTGGTATGTATGCTTTGACAGACCTCTGTGCCCTCTGTGTTATAATTAACACAGAGACTGACTGCCCTCTACTGGATTGCTGAAAGTTCATTCACATTGTTGTTGGCATCACATTCAAAATACAAAGGGCGCCTTCGATAAATTTGCAGATGACACCAAAGTGTGGGGAGCAGTTGCTATGCTCTAAGACAGAGCTGCCACTCAGAAGCTACTTGATAAAATGAAGTAACAGGCCAATAGGAAGCTCATAGAGTTAAATAAAGACAATACTCAATCCTGGGGTAGAAAAACTTCCACGTTTGTACAGGCTAGGAAAAGATCATCTGGGGACCATCTCTGCAGAAAAGAGGCTGCAAGTTAAACATAAGCCTGCAGTGTGCCCTTGCAGCAGTGAAGGTCAACCACATGCTAGACTGCATTAGCAATACTGTAGGCAGTATGTCAAGAGAAATTATCTTCCATTTCAGAGGGGTTACACAGACTAGGAGAGACTGTGTCCAGAGCTGAACCCCACAGTGCAGGAGAGAGACTGGGAAACAAGCATGTCAAAGGGCCACTAAGATGGACAAGAGTGTTCAAGGTGAGACTGAGTGAGATGGGTTTCTTTACCATGGAGATAGCTAAGGGGGGAGGGAGAGGGAGAGGAGGGAAAGACAGTGCCTTTTTTGCAATGTCTAACTGCATTTAACAACACCATTAAGAAGACAGAGCCAGACGTTTCTCTGAGGTACCAAGGAGAAAAAGCAACAGCTTTCAAAGAATGAAGTGAGGATGGTTTAGCAGTGGAATAGGTTGTCAAGAGAGGCTGTGAAATATTCATTCTTTGAGCTTTTAAAAACTCAGTTGGACAAGACTCTGAGCGAGCCAGTCTAGTATTGTTGTTAGCACTGCTTTGAACAAGGAGATGGTACAGGCTTTTTAAAGCCTATGAAGTGCTTTAAGAACTAAATATTTGACAACTCTTTAAATCATGTTTTGTTAGTTAGTCAAGTACTTCCTCTACCTATCATTACCTGTTCAGTGATGTCAATACATGCTAGAACTGTACAGCCATCGAAATTACATCACTGTCATCTTCTTCAAGCATTAGGCAAAGCAGATACTGGAGATGAACAATAAATGTGACTCTGTTGTCCTTCACCGTCCTTCAGCTAGCTCTATCTGTATTTTCAGCACTTGCTAAGACCTGAATACTGCTTACAAACACACTTCCATTTGTGATATAGTCATGAGTAGTTATAACTAAATCAACAAATTGTACTTACAAGTAGCAAAGAGCTTAAACTACATCTCTTATTTCTGCTTAAAAATAATTTTTAAAGGCTAATCTTAGGAAACAGGAGAAAATTAACTTTGTAGTATTAATTTTAAAATTATTTTCTGAACTGAAATACATGAAGTTTGGAAGATTTGAATTTTGCTAAAATAAACTTTCATTATCTCAGTTTGCAAGGAAAAAGAAAGAAAGAATTTGGCTTTCATAATACCTGGAAAACAGCTGTCTTCCCAAGATATACCCTCTCCCAAATAATTTTAACCTTGACCTATTTGGAATATACACACATCTAGGGTACAACCACACTGTAGTCACCATGGTATCTTTATGTATTAGCTAAAGGATTTTGGATGAGAACCTGCCACCAAGCAGCCACAGCAGCTCAGAATTCAGTGTAAATTGATCCTGCTGCCACCAACCAAGCTAGATAATTTAGAGCTATCACCAAGTGAGATTGTTGAATAAACCTGCTTCAGCAAAGACCCTTTTAGCTTTCTCACCACACAAGAGTCTCCTATGAACCATTATGCTTCTTAATCTGGTATCTCTTGAAACATGTGTGATCTCTGCATTTATAGCTATAAAGGAAGAAGCAATTTATCTGCTCCTTGTGATTTCAGAGTCAAGTTGCTGGAGGTTCAAGGCCGTCATTCTCCAAAGAAATAAAACAGCAGCATCATATTTTTCAGGAAGAGACCCTCTTGAGGTATCCAGTACAACTCCTCTCTTAGAGTGAGACCTTCACAAACAGTAAATCAGAATAACCAAAGGTCTTAAGTAGATGATTTCCCACTAATATGGCAGAGTAACCAGCATTAGGGCCCAGGTCTTTGCCCATCTTCTGATTTTTAAGCCTGTAAGATCAGAAGTCACATCTCTAGAATGGCTATAAGAACACTGTATCTGGGTGACCTTCATCCAAACCCTGGGGAAAAGACCACAAAGTATTTTTCCACCTGAACATCCTCTGTGCACCCACGGCATTTTTCCATAATTTGCCCTTTGGAGTCACCAAGTTTACTGAAAAAGAAATGCTAACTGAACATGCTAACACTTATTCCATTTAACTTCTCCTACATGCGAGATTGCCAAGGAAAAATGTTATGTATTAAACCCTTCTCTGCCTCTAAGGTTCCTTTTGAAGTCGGTTATAAATATTGACCCACAATCTATTTTCATGTGATGCCTTATACAAACTTTATTTGAAAACGGATTATTTCTATTACAGACCAGATCATCAGTTTAGTGTTTTGGTTCCAGTCTTTAAGAAGTGTAATATCACCTCGTGCTCTTTTCTTTTTTCTGCTTTGTAGTGTTTTTAATCTTCCCTCACTTGGAAATTTCCTTTTCCTAACAGTTAGAGACATTTTGCACCATTCAGCAACAAAACTTTGATACCTGTTTCTTTTTCAGAAATAATGTAATCAGAACTTGGATTATGGGAAGCATGTACATATAGTCAATACACTAATGCTTATAAAACCTGTAGGAATTATTTTGCCAGCTCATTTCCACAGTTCACAAAATGCTGCAGATTTGCAGACCCATGAATGCTCTGCAGCTCAGCAACTATTTCTTGGACGTGTTTAGCCCCATGACATTTTCAGTTAGAAGTGCCTTTGGGAAGAGTACATTATTGTCAAGAAGTTGAGGACTGATAGTTACTTATTATTAAAAATAAAAATTAGGAGCAACAATATTGACAATATACATTTAAACTGTATTTCCAAACTTCTTATCTGAACTGATAGTTTCTTCAGCTACTGCAGCCATGTCTGAAACTGTCTGTACTGGTTTGATGAACACAAACTCTTAATTATACTTCAGTTCACATGCTGCCATAAAGTGAGTGTTTCCTAAAGATATCTTGGTGATGTCTCTATGAATTAGGGCAGTCATTCAGCTACTGTCACTTTTCTTGCATTACCTCTGGGAGATAAATTTTTAAATAATACATAGAGAAATGATAATCTGAAAGAAAAAAATTAAGATAATTTAACACTAAATAATTTAAATGGTCGGGGGTTTTCCACAGCTATCTGCCCTAGGGGAGTGATATATATTGAGAACTTACCCAAATGAACAAACGGTTTTAAAAAACAGGAGTAACTTCTATAGGGCTAATAAAAGATAATTCTTAAATTTGCAGAATAGTTCTCACTACCAGGAAGCAGATGTTTATACCATTTTATGTTTTGTGTCCATTCTTTAATATTGCCTATGTTGTGTGAAATACTATCCTTTCCTATGAAACTATATAAAATATTTTTTATATTAATAGCATATTCATTATGTTACATAGAAACAACAAATATCCTAACTAGGAAGTAATGGGGAGAAAGCCCTAGGAGTATACCTTTTAACTGTGTCATTTCGCATGAAAAGAAGATCAGAAGGCAGTCACATAAGTTACTAAGCATTAGGCATTTGAACTTCCACACCTTTGGGGCTCATCTTCACAAAAACCCCTTGTGAATCTGCTATCTTTGGAAAAAGAAGGAACAATAACAACAAAAATCTTCAAAACAACTTCTACTATTTGTTTCCCAGGGCTAGGCTACAAGACATACACAAAGAAACTTCATATGAAGCAGAGCTCAGATGCTTCAGTGTTGGGCACAGTTCACATTCCAAACCATACAGATCAGAATACAGATTGGGCATCACATTTTCAAGAGTATTATGTGAAGAATGTACATTGTGGTAACTTCTGCACTCTGTTGCAATTCTGAGAAAGCGTGACAGTATTGTGGTACTGGGGAGTGATTCTGCCACAACTACACTTTCAGAACACATTCACTTGGATTATTAAGAGGAAATGTAATTTCTTAGCACTATCAATGTATTCCCATTTTGGAAGGAATATCTGTGAAAGGGTGGGCCCTAGGTTTAAAAGAGCTTCATACAATAGATAAAGAGAAAGTCAAGCACATTACAGAAGACGTAGATAATGCAAAGTATCTAAGATCATATCTTTGCAGCTGCAGCCATTACTTGTCCAGTCTGTCAACACAGTCCTCTCAATCCAAATGCTTCACAGTGGGACACAAATACTTCTCTCTCCCTCTCCAGACAATTCTGTTTACACAATTCAAGTAATTTCCCAAGAAATAACATTGAAACATTCGATTTTAGGTTGATTGGTTTTGTTTCATCAGACTGAAAGCAAAAAAAAAAACCCACTCTAAAACTTCTAGGGTACTGTATTGTGTAACTCCCTGCATCAGACATCTTGAAGATTATTTGTAATTCTTCCACTTAGCTAGTACATATGCGGATACTACTTAAGCAAAATCTTGACTCCAAATGAAGCCATTGTTATTTTGCCTCTTCTTTTCAAAAGCCATAGTTACATTTGAAGGGGCAGTGCAATTTCTTACATCTGCCTGCTCTATTACAGTGAGTCAGTATTGCAATACTGAAGGAAGAAATACTGAGACTGGAAGAATAAAACTCTGAACAGAGAGAAACTTAAGTACTATCTATCCCATGGGAAATTCAGAAGTGGAAGTCACTGGGCTAACATACAGTGTTACATGGCTATTTAGAAAACAGGACTAGAATAATAAGAATTAAAGACTCATTTTCTTAATAATCATATTTAATTGTTTAAACACAATTATTTGTCTCCTTTTTCTAATACAAAATATTCTTCCTTGCTAATAAGACTGACTGAAATATGTTGCATGACACATTGTGCAGCTTAGGGGCAGTTCATAGTAACACCTCTGACAGCAGTGAACCATCATAGTCTTTCTTACAAACCACCTAATTATCTTGTATCTCCATCTTATCATGGTACTGCCCTCATTTACCCCAAACCAAATTACAGCCTGCAAGAAGACTGCAGCAGTGATTTGTGTACCTTATCTAATGAATAGTTACATCATGTGGTCAACTCTCAAACAGGTTCAAGAGAAATTAAGACAGAACCTTGTATAATTGCCCATTCATAAAGAAAACATCTCAGAACAATGTCACTGATGTTTTGCCTGGGGAGAAAGGGATTCAAGACCCTGACAATGCACCTAATGACTCTTGCATTCCCACAGTAGCTATACCATTCCTCTTTTCTGTGCTTTTGATAAACACATCCACACCGAGAATTGCCTCACATTGTCATTTGCAAGAACCCTGGGTATATGTAGCCTCCACCCATTTGGAGGCCTCATTCTCTTGCTGTAATTATATACATTCATTTATTAAACAATGATGACTAATTATATTTATTCACTTAATTAAATAATGAGATTGTTATCTTTTCCCACATAAGACTTTGTTCACTTTACAAATGAAGAAAACATAAATATCTACATCATAAAAGCTGAATAAAAAACCAAGGGATGGATATATGCAGATTCAGTGGGAAATGAACATAACTTGCATTATACAAGCACTGCAACACCTTCTGCAGAAAGACCTTTGAAGCCTACAGTGAATATTGGATTTAGTTCCTAAATTTTGCTAACTTTTTAAAAAGTGGCTTCCCAGATTTCATTACTAAAAAAAGAACCCTGAAAATACTAAACAAGCATATTCAGAGAGCAGAAGGCAAACAAAATTTCCCAGATTGTGTTTCTTATAATCTTAAAGATAGTTTATTAATTTTCTTAAGAACTTGCTTAACAACTGTGATTTTCTGAAATAGTAAGAAGCTGAAACTCTTTTGAAGTCATTTATGTTTTAGCTTGTGTCTAAATTTGGCCAGGGTAGCTTGAAGTAAATTAGAGAAAAAACATAAAAATGCTTTAAAACAAACATAGTAAGACCATTGTAAAGGACATTTCAGCATTTATTGAATGTATAGAGGGGTGGCCATAAAGGTATTTGGATATATGATGTGAGGCTTGACAGGCAAGACAGAAAGGTCTGTCAACAGCTAAAGATTCCTCTCCATAGACTATGCTGCTAATGAAGGCATCAGGTTCATCCTGCATTGAAAAGAAGGGGCCAGCAGGGAGTGGTGTAGTCTGATTTAGAGGCTCCAAGCTGTGAGCTTTCTGTCTTACCTGAATTCACTTTCTTCAAAATACAAGCAGAGGTGCTTACCTCACTTAAATTTAGATATTTTAAAATTATTTAATCAGAGTTAGTGTAAAAAGTAATTTATCCTGTCCTAGTACAGCTGTTTGAGCTGGTTGGGAAGGATTGCATCCTGGACATGACCTTTTGCCTTGCTACCAAAGAAGACTAGGTTTGATACAGGTTTGATTCACACTTTGTATCTTGCATATGCTTCCACTGTAATTATTTTAAATAATTAATAGCAATCAAGACAAGAGCAGATGAAAACAGAAATGCCACAAGGAGATGATGAGAAGTGACAATACAGCCAATGCTTCAGTGGAAATCCAGTTTGCGTTGTGTTTTTAAATAATCATCAGCCATTGTCACTCCCAGTTAAGGAGCTTTTTATTTCTTGTTATTGTGTCATGTTGAGATAGATGAAACCTCTGGAGTAAGGACATTATCTTCATCTCTTGCATGAGATTAACCTTACTGCTGGTGTCTGCTGTTAGAAGAAGCAAGACACTTTCATTTTCTGGATCCAATATCAGCAGTAAAAAATGGCCATGTTTTGAAACCCCAGACAGGTTTCTGTCCTTTTTGACTGCTTTTCCTAAGTTTTCCATGTAGTGATGACCTTAGAAGCTGTGAATGCTGCATGAGACAGCAAAGAGGGAGAGTGCATGAATTCCTGTGTATTGCATGTGACAGTCATGAAAAACAGATTCCAGGAGACTAGTTACTATTTGGATAATAAGGATGACAGAAAAATAAAAATAACTGCCTGCCGGAGGGGAACTAGTTTCTCAGTTTGCAGTGCACTTTTTGGCTCCTCTCAACACCAGATCACTAGCCATAATACAGGACTGTCTTGCATGCGTCCAGTCATTGCTACTCTATGATCCCAAAAAAAACCTCTGCCAATTCCCTCTGTCCTGCGCTGTATCTCTCCACTTATTTCTGCTCTGGGATCTTAACACAGTTCTGCTTGTGCCACTGCCTCTCCCTGTTCCCTGGCTTTTGTAGTTTTGGGCTCTCAAGTCATGTTCTGGAGTCTCCATTACAGACTGAAGTATCCCCAAGTTCTTAATCTCTATCAGTTTTCTGATCATGGCATCAAAATCAACCAGTGGGTGTGCCTTTAGTTGCTTGGCACTATCCTGTTCTCTGAGGAATACGGCCTTGGGGTAGGATGCAGAAATTCACTGATTAGGATCTTTCAGTCCATTTCCTTTCCTCCCTTCACTGGCTCCTTTTTGCCTCAAGGCCCTCACTGCTCCATCTTGGGAATGACTTTACAGCCTTCTCCACCTCCTTATTACAAATCCAATGGGGTTTTGACCTCACATAGGAGAGTCATCTGATGCAGACAGTGATAACCTTCCTTGTGCTGCCAATTGTCCTGTGCTTCACTGGACCGGAGAGTTGCTTTACTAGATTTCATGCACCAACTCTTTCAACCTGATGTGGGAGAAAGCATACATTAACTAGTTTGTCTTATCCCCCTCCCCCAGCCCAATCTGAAAGCACTGGCCAATGTGCTCGCTTGGATATTTTCATTGTCTTTGCACCTCACACTGTTGTTATGTTGTAGAATTACCTAAGGGAGGAATCATAGAATCATAGAATCATTATGGTTGGAAAGGACCACCATCAAGTTAACCTTCATCCTAACATCTCCCTAACCACTAGACCACTAGACCACAGCCTCAGGTGCTACATCTACGTGTTTTTTAAACACCTCCAGGGATGGTGACTCCACCACCTCCCTGGGCAGCCTGTTCCAGTGCCCAACCACTCTCTC
>JAVSBS010006992.1:45212-60026 GCA_033124195.1 Coracias cyanogaster | reverse complement strand
ATTTTAATGTATAAATCCTTAGTTTGGACCATAACACTTTTTTTGTTTTAAAGATTCATTCAGGGTGAAACCTAAAGGGAAGCCCAAGTTCATATTACTTAGCAAATACAAATTAAAACTATAACGTTCTGTTTGTACACAAGAAGTTTTAAACTTAGCATTTAAAATGGGTTATATTTTACAAACTATCTTTTTGGAAAAGTAGAAAATTTTTCAAATAATTCCTTCTGGAGATATTTTCAGGGGTCACTGACCGTAATTCATAGGAACAGACCACTCTGAACCAGGAGGCAATTCAAGGAGATCCCTACTCCAAATAGCTATTATTACCTTTCTTCAGCCTCTGATATGTTACCTCAAGATAATTTTTCTCCTTGAATTTACTTTTAGGTGGCATCTCAAATTCAGGATGGTCAATCTGCAAAAAAGAGTAAAGGAAAAACATCTTGCTATTTCCAGAAACCCTGGAAATGTGAGGATATGCTCAACAGGCTTTATTAATTTCTGTATCACAGAATTTGAGATGTTAATAAATTGTTTTTACTTTTGGAAAATGTTTGCTAAGTAATTTTTGTGGGTCTATCACGTTCTCCAGCTCATTTACAATCTCATTACAAATCTGCAGTAACTGATATTCAAATATAAGTTACATCATTAAATATTTCTACAATGGCGCACTAGTTTTGGCTGGAATAGAGTTACATTTCTTCATAGTAGCTTGTATAGGGCTACGTTTTGTATTTGTGATGAAAACAGCATTGATAACAAAGGAATGTTTCTGCTCCTCACATAGCCCTGCTAGTGAGTAGGCTGGGGGTGCACAAAAAGTTGGGAGGGACACAGTTGGGACAGCTGACCTCAACTGACCAAAGGGATATTCCATACCACATATGACATCATAAAATTGTGGGTGAAGGAGGCTGGCCAGGGCTGCCATTGCTTGGGAACTAGCTGGACAGTTGTTGATTAGTGGTGAGCAATTGGCAGGGTTTTGCATCACTTCTTTTCTTTCTTTCTTTCTTTCTTTCTTTTTTTTTAAATATTAAAATGTATTTTTCTTAACGCATGAGTTTTCACACTTTTACCCTTCTGATTTTCTCCCCCATCCCACAAGGTAAGGGAGTGAATGGGCGGCTGTGTGGTGCTTAGCTGCCTACCAGGTTTAAACCACAACAGTAAGCTGCAGAATTCATAGTACACTATGTGTATTAGACACTGAGAACTTAAGAGTCCATTATTGTACTAGTCAGACCCCTGAACATAAGAAGAACTAGACTCTTCCATGACAAAATACAATCTACACTGTCAGGCAGAAGAGCAAGTAAGCAATATATTCTTTCTCATCTGCTCATTTTCCAGAAAGTGCTTTTTATGTAATAAAATCAAGAAGTTCACTGAAATTTAGGAAAAATGCTTTCAGAGAAGAACATAGCCTTAATCTGAGCAAGCCTGGGTCTCATGGGCTGTGTAACTGACTCTTTTATTCTCAATGTTTCCTGATCATATTCTTTTTTTAGTCCACCCACCTGAATAATATTGGTCTTGAGGTCAAAAGGACTAGGTCCTACACGGACTCTGAAAAAAGGAAAGGTGCTGTATTTTCCCATGAGAGTTTGAAGAGTTTCATTAAAATCTTTTGCTTTCCCCACATCTGTGATATTCCATCCACCAACCTAGAAAATGAGAGAGACAGTATGACAGCAGGTGAGAAAAACACTTGTTTGACCCATATTTACAAAATCTTTTTTCACTCCTATGAGCTCAGTCATATGACAACTGAGAAACAACAAAGCAAATAGCAACAGGGGTAACTCGTGAAGATTTCTACGTACCCCATTGGCTTTGAAATGGCCTGTTACTTTCACTTAAGCAAAGCAACAAACTGCAAAATGAGAGGGAAAAGGAATGATAACTATCAATAGAACAAGATGTACAGGAAAAAAGCAGAAGAAGGAGAGAGGAAAGAGGTCTTATTTTTCTAAAGCCATCCAGAAGGACAACCAGGGATTACAGGTCCCACCTCCCTGACAAGCAGATTCATGGGTGGGCCTGCAGCCACTCTTCCTTCTGCTAGAAGGTTCTGCATCCTCCTTGGAGACATGGAATAAATGGCCTGCTGGCAGGAATACGTACAACCCACTCTGGCACTGAGAGGAGTCTCCCACAACGGAAAGAAACATTTTCCTCTTTAAACAAGCTCTCCTGAAGCCTGGAGTAGTGGATAGCCATCAGATCTTAGACACAAAAAAATTTACCTGTTTTGCAAGATAATCCCTTACCTGTAAGACGGATCCCACTGAACTGAGCTTGTAAGAGTGAGAAGAGGAAATGGCACAAACATTCACCTGATTTAGGAGGTCCTTCAATGGTTGACTTCCTTGGGATTCTATCTGTTGGGTATCCATGCAGGAGCGATAGAATTGGATTGCCTTCTCCCTAGCAGAGCCTTTTATCCCAAACTGTGGGGTCTCTGAGAAAAAAAAAATAGATTAAAAACTACAAAAGTGGTAAAAGAAAAAAGGTTGGAGCAGTATTAGAGCAGAGAAAGGTTGTTAAGAAAATACCACACTGCACTTGAATTCTGGAACAGTTAGTAAGTACATCCACACTTCCCACAATCACTCAAAGCAAGAGACCTTCTAGTGCCATGACTTTTCCTGAGGCCAAACCCATGAGTTTCTTTGCATGGCAACAGGAGCAAAACAGGACGGTGGTGTGTACCTAAGCTTCAGTCCCATGTGGAGTTACAACACAAGACCAGAGTGTACACTCAGACAAGCACAGCAAAAATGGTCTACTTTTTACAAGGCAACAGGAAAATGGTTTGGGTTGCTGTCGGAATCTTAAAGTGTGACTTTCATCTGTTACACTTGGCAAGGGGAATTAAAATGTTTAAAATGCGGACATTGTAGCATGATGTGCTCAAGAATAAATCTGTACCTGTAATGACAGAAGAACGAAGAGACTGGACTCAGTCCCTGTTAGAAATTATTGTGCTCTCAGTTATTAGCATTCTCACCTCTGACTGAGGAAAATGCTGAAGGTAACACACCACTCATCTGTCCCTACCTAAAAGTCTTTTCAGGATCAACTGGTTTTCTTCCAACAACAGATCAAATACATTTAGTGATTCTTCTGTGGTTCTCCTTGAGTGTTTGCCTTCCCAGCTGCCACAGGTATATTTGTAGAAATCCTCACAGGGGTCTACAGTGTCATTCCTAGAATTCAGGAGTTTGGCCAACAGTGTAAGATCCAGCTCAGCACCACAGGATCCTGGGCAGGAAGTAAATAGGGGAAAACTGAGCAGTGATGGTAGAAAGTAAGAACAACTCAAAAAAAAAAAAAAAGGAGTTATCTCCGGGACATCTTCTGAAAGGTTTAGTTTTGGTACAAACACCTTGCATGCAGAGTATTTAATTCCTTGTAAGTTTTCCTGAATATGGAAGAAGTGTATTCTGTCCTTCACTTCACAGGAAGATTGCTTTTGAGCTTGATAAGGGATATTCTTTAAATAAAGGACAGTTAATCAGTCCAGAGGTGGTTTACTCTGCCTTCTCTGAATCAGCCAAATTTCACCAAATGATAAACAAGAAGCAAAAGAAGGACATAGCACAGAGAAAGTAAGTAGATAAGTATAAAACACCGAGGGAGATGTTCAAACATGGGAAACAGACCTCAACATTCAAGTCAAATGACAAATTACATATTTCAAGTAACATTTGTTAAAACAAGACAAAGACTTTCTAGTACATCTTGCTTTGATCTAAGACTCCCTTTATCTAAACTGCTGCAAATCACTGAGTAAGCATTCTCATTTTGGTTCTCTTGGTGTCTTGTATCAACATCAGATCAATTATTTACTGAAATAAGCCACTTGTAAATCAAAGTAAGACTTTCCACACCATGGTTTCAACAGCTGACATGGAAGGAGGTAGGCAGAGTGGAAATAGACAAGATCTAAACTAACAGTTTTATCTTGGTCTCTGTAGCAAATGGTCTTTAATACATAACAAAGGCTAAAGAGAAATGCTAGGTGAAGAGTCAATGACGTTTATTTTGGAACAGGGAACGTCTGTATCCACTAATATAACTGCACCTTCAGTACTGAGCATTCTATATACATAAACATTTACATGGACCATTCTATATGCATAAACATTTACAAGGACCACTCTGCAGGTACTTTTTTAGCAAATGGGCAAGGCAAATAAATATTTCTGGTCTAAGCTCACAGCTTCCCCATTAGCAAGAGACTATGACTTTTCTTTCTACACTGTGATTGTGACTTAATCCAGAGATGGAAAGGTGAAGGAGGAGCTCCAAATCTCAGATTCCAGTTTCCTGGAGATGACTACAGACAGAGCATGTCATCATCAGAGATGATGATATAAAAGACAATATAACGATTCTCTCCCTCAAAACTGGGCCCAGGTATTTTAAATGGCAGACAGAGAAGGACAGGTGTAGGGATTTCTCCGCACCGTGATCCGAAGAAGAGGCAGTACAGTGTACCTTTTTCACAACTGGTGTTATGATTCTTTGAGATTCTGAAAGTCTGATTCTTAACATAGATGCTAAGCTTAATATAGAATGGAGGTAGATAGGAGAAAAAGGGGTCTTACAAACGGGGAGGATGAGGAAGCAGGGAAAAGGATATCCCATATTATACCTAGACCACAAGGCATGGTGAGGTAGGTGATAAGCAGTATAAAGCCAAGGAGAATACTGAGAAGAAGTGTACACAGAAGCAGGCTTTTCCCCTGAAGACATCGTTCTTTCTTTGCACCTGTTCTCTGCTCCTGGTCACAGGTCTGAAGAGAGAAAATGAGACAAACAGAAAAAATAAAGAAAGAAAAAATTCATATTAAAGTTAGCACTGGTCATACACTCCATCTTCCACCTAACCTACTAGAAAAATCACTGACAGGACTAGTGTCAGAATACCAACAATTGTCCGGGTCGTCTAGGTGACTGTACTCCCAGTGGTTTTCTCACCTCCCTGCCTTTTACAGCTACAGCTACAGCTACTGCACAGTTTTATGAATTATTCATTGAAAACCAGCTTGCTATGAGGAGGCATGTCCCTCCATGGTTCCTTCTGGACTACAGAATCACATTGCATACACCTACTGAAGATGTCACTGCCTTTTTGAGTCCATAAAGCTAATAACAAGATGGCTAGGACTAGTGGTTCTTTATTTTGTTACAGTCTGGTAACCTGAGCAATAATTTTGGATCTCTTCTCAAGAAATAACTCCTGCATCCTAAATTCTCTAATCCAGTTCAAGTGGGAGAAAAGATTTGCCCTATTCTAAAAACTGCAGTAAGTTGTAAGTCACAGAGAAGGTCTTATATACAGAGAGGTTTCACCTCACTTAAATTTAGTTGTGTTCACAATCTAGATGTGTCTTTTTAGTCAGTGGAAAAGGCTAGGCACCTTATGAGTACAGCTTCTATTTTAGATATCTTTTTTAGGATTAGCTGAGGCATGCCTCAGTTACCTGTCTTTTTCTCCATTGATTGCAAATGAAGCTAGATGACTACATTAGAATACACCCCTAACATCTACCTAGGTAAAGGTAGATAAAATGGCAATTACTCTGTGTGTCCATTGCTTCTACCTAGTTTGATGTACATAAGACTGTTGAACAGCAGATTCTAAGAGAACAGAAATGGGAATGGATACTGGTAATACAAGGAAAGGGAAAGAATTTAAAAAGTAAAAAGGGGAATAACTGAACAAGAATATACAGTGAGAAAAAAGAAGGCAGAGGGGAAAGAAACAGAAGATAATGGAAAACTTGGGAGGGAGAGGGATAGAGAAGTAATGGTACAGCAAGCAAGCAGTAAATCTCCTAAGTGTCAAAGCTGATGGAATTGCTTCTTTGAGAGGATTTCATGCCAGTGTCAGGGCCTGGCCTGTAGTGTGCCCACAGCCTCAAGTTTAGCTCTCTGTGCTCAACCCCGGCTCTCTGATAAAAGAAAGCTGCTTGAGAAACCTTGACAGGCCTTGGGGCTCTTTGAGAAAAAGCTAGAAGCAGCCTCAGTGGAGGTGCCCACGTCTTCACTCAGGAGTTGCTTTTTGCAGATCTTATGCATGATCTCCAATCTGAGCCGTGCTGCATCAGCAGCCGTGACTATGGCCGTCCATGTACCCCATTGATATGGATCCTGACCTTAACCTACAGAATTGATTCTGCAGGTTTGACCTTGGGCCTGCCTCCTTACAATTGATTTGCCTGGCAATCTACACTCTTGATTGACCCTGGTTAATGACACCAGATGTGCCTTATCCCTCTTATTCCCATACTGTGGGGATGCACTCCTTCCCTTCTTGTCCTGACTTTCAGGTTCTCAATTGTCTGCCCTTACTGCTCCCTTACATACAGCAGCTAAACAGCATTTGCTAGGCTTGGTATCTATTTTCTTTGCCACAAAAAGAGAAAACATAGTTCTTTACAAAGGCCACAAGAAGAAATAAAGCAAAATCCTACAAGAATTGAGTATCTCATAGCATATACCCCTTCACTTGAGGAAAGGCTAAGGAAATTAATGAGTCTGCTGTTAATCACCTTGCCTAATATACAATGTACAATTCCTGCACAAAAACATTAACGGAACAGAAAACATAGAAATAGAAAAACAGACCTCATCATTTTATATCTTTCAAACAAGCATTTTATTCCATCACTAACAGAAGTCTTTCAAAAGCGTATGTCAGCTTACTTGGCCCACGGAAACTAACAAGGGTTAAATACCTAACTGCTTTTCTCCCTTTAAAATCCTATTCTCTTGAATTCCTTCAGCAGGATGCAGAATAACTAAATAGAAAGCAAGTACATGCAAGTGAGTCCTGGCATTAAAAGGTGCTAGGTACAAAACATGACCATACTGGCAAAGTAGAGCATAGGAAATATAAAGGAGGAAATCCAAATTGCTTTCATATGCCCCTGTAACTTTTACTTTAGCTTTTACTCCTCAGGTAGAGAGTAAGTGTCACAACCTAACAGTATGGAGGGGGAGTGGGCAAAATAAAATTTGCTCAGCTGAAAAGGACAGAGAAAAAGTATTCTTCAATGTGCAAGCCCTCATCTCTCAACGTTTAGGAAAGAGTGAATGATTTGCATTAACAATGCTCCTGAACCTTCTGTTGCAATAGACTTTTTGTTTTTCACATTGAAAATCTGGCCTATTCCTACAATGAAATATTTATAATTTTGTAAATCTTTTGTCTCATGTTATCAGACGACATCTGTTTCTCTCTTTTGAGTACTAAATGGCACAGCTGCAGAGATACAAGAAACTGATATTTCAAGACTGTCACTGCAACTTCTGCTGAACTTCTCATTAACAGTAGGTCTATATGAGTCCTATGCATTATGTTTCTTTTGAAATGGAAAATGCATCAGATTTTTTAAAATCTGTAATAGAACTAGACTGCCCCCTCAAGACTCCAGTGTGAAATAACTGGACAAGTACCTGGCTGAGAACAGCATATTCCAAAAGGATCGTATATTCCAAAGGCTGAGATGGGGGAGTGACAATTGGTTGTGTACCTCTACTTAGAAACAGGACTAAGGTCTGTGTTATGTGAGCCATAAAGGCAAAAAGTGTTATTCAAACACTCCACCTGCCTCTGTTACTGGGGCTGGATTTGAGAGAACATGTGGACCTACATAAACAGTGGGAAAAAAATAGGAGGGCAGTTATACTTAGTTAACCCTTGTTTCTTTTCATGACAACTAAAAGAAATCTAACCACACTCTTTCCGTACTGTTATATAGATACTGACTGTGGCAATATCCCTGTCACAATTATTTATATAGTATGAACTTCACTTTTATGCTACGAATGAACTGAGTGGTTCAGAGGCACTGAAACACAGAGCCCTTCCTAATTCAGTGATCCTTGGTCAAGGAAGTGTGGATTTAACTATATGAAATTGGAGGTGGGATATAAAAACTAACAGGGCACAGGATGCAGGAACATTACATAGTGGTACATAATGCTCTCTAAATTGGAGATAGATGGATTTGATAGGTGGACTGTATGATGCATAAAGAATTGGTTGGATGGTAGCATCCAGAGGGTAGTGATCAACAGCTCAATGTCCAGAGGAAGACTGGTGATAAATGGTGTCCCTCAGGGGTCCATACAAGGACCAGTGCTGTTTAATATCTTCATCAAAGGTATAGATAGGGAGATGGAGTGCACTGTCAGCAAGTTTGCAGATTACATCAACCTGAGTGGTACAGTTGACATGCCTAAGGGATAGGATGCCATCCAGAGGGATCTGAACAAGATTGTGCAGTGGGACTCATGAAGTTCAACAAGGCCAAGTGCAAGGTCCTGCCCCTGGCAGTCCTCAGTATCAATACAGGCTGGGGGATGATGGGACTGAGAGCAGCCCCATGGAGAAGGACTTGGGTGTAGTGGACATGAGCCATCAATGTGCACTCGCAGCCAGAAGGACAACCATATCCTGGGCTGCCTCAAAAGAAATATGGCCAGCAGGTCAAGGGAGGTGATTCTCCCCCTTTATCCTGCTCAAGTGAGACCTCACCTGTAGAACTGTATACAGCTCTGGAGTCCTCAGCACAAGAAAGACATGAAGTTGGAGTGGGTCCAGAGGAGGGCCACAAAAATGATCAGAAGTGTGGAACACTTCCCCTATGAAGAAAGACTGACACAATTGAGGTTGTTCAGACTGGAGAAGAGAAGGCTCCAGGGAGACCTTCCTGCAGCCTTTCAGCAATTAAAGGTGGCCTATAAGAAAGGTGAGGACAATCTTTTCAGCAGAGCCTGTTGTGATAGGACAAGGGGTAATGGTTTTAAACTAAAAGAGGGTAGATATAAGGAAGAACACTTTTACAATGAGGGTGGTGGAACACTCGAACAGGTTGCCCAGAGAGGTGGTAGATGCCCCATCTCTGGAAACATTCAAGGTCAGGTTGGATGAGCCTTTGAGAAACCTGATGTACTTAAAAGTCGCTGCTAACTGCAAGGTGCTTGGACTAGATGAACTTTAAAGATCTCTCCAACCCAAAACATTCTATGATAATTCTATGATTCTGTAACTTGCAGGAAGCAGAAGCACTTTATTGTGGTATGTGTTGAGGCTTGGTTGCCTCATCCAGCCTGATCCATATAGACAAGTGAATAGTTTGACAAGCCTGTGGAAAAGGATAAAGAGCCTTTAATCTCTGACAGAGTTTTTCCATGTGGGGTTTGCTTATAAGTAAGTGAGAAGAATTATTAGTGTTCATATGAAGTTGAAGATGAATGCAATTTCCACTACAGTTTCAGATCTTTCATGCCTTTAAGAATGTGCAACTGCTCAAATCTAAATGGCTTTCCTGCAGCTAAGTGAGATCAAATGCCTGTAATATCACTAAAAGCTGCCATCTAATTGTCCTCAATTATAAAATGAACAATTGTGAGCATGACCTAGGCTAGCAAAATTTGACAGGCATTGCTATCCTAAAGCAAGAAGTGTTTGATGCATCTAAATCAGCCAAAGAATGTGATTTTCCTTCACCATCTCCTTCTTTCTGTTTCTGAGCCATTCCTGACTTCTTCAGGAAGGCAGAAGTTCCTCTGCCTAATTCTTCCTCACCTTGTATTTTCCCAGTGTTTAGTGCTGTTGCAGAAGAAACATAATCTGACTTTTGTGAAAATGAAGTAAATTAAGAGATCAAAGAATAGGAGTTATTTTTCATAACTATTTACCAGACAATTTATGGTTATTATTTTTCAGCCAGTAGATTATTCATTAATTACTGACTTTGTTGTCCAAATTGTATTTATCACATTAGTCATGTGGATGACATGTTTTCAGACTAATGCCCCAATACTCATTAAAACTTCAACATTTTCTTAAATTTATCTTTTGTCAGCAAATCACTTAAGCACATAAACTGAGCACATTAAAAGCTATTTGAGAAAAAACACTGTAGCCTCTGTTCAAAATGTAGTACCTGCTAACGTGAGAAACTTGGACTACTGAAAGTTTTAAGCATAATCATAGCCAATAACTATTTCAAATTATTATTTTAGTATGATATTTATCACACAGAAATATGAGAATGAATATACAAACCAAACATTTCTGCAAATTCTTCAGCCAGAAAAATGCAGACAAGATAAAGTGATCGCTTGCATTACAGCTGTAGTTCTTGTAACACTGAACAGCTCTCAACATAATGAAACATCCAAATTTTTTCTATATTATTTAGTTACATTAGAAAACTTTACTTATATCTATTGTCCTTGAATCTTTTGTACATTTTAGCAACCCTGAGCTAACAGTTTGGTTCAGTGTGATTTGTCTGTAAATCTGCAATTAACACTTTACTCGTTTTTTATACAAGACATAAAATCAGGAAAAAGGACACTGCACTATATGGAGAACAATTAGCCTTACCATGTCATTCTCACAGTCAGAAAACTATGCTATGTTTACCCAAAATTATTTGGGGGAAGGGGGGAAAGCATGTTTCTGCATAAGTACTTTCTTAAAATAATTTGTTGAAAAAATGGGGATGAAATAAATGATGCAAATAACCAGATGACTAGTAGTAGTAATAGTAGTATTATTACTACTTACTGGTCGGTACGCCAACCAGATCTGAATACAGCCTTAGAATGGTGGTTAGGATGACTAACAGGAAGGGTAAGAATCTGACAGCCCACACAATTAATTCTGAGAGCTGGATAAGGTCTGAAAGGTTTCTTCTGGAAACACAGAATCAGAAACTCAACTGCTGTAGCTCTCTAGTGCAATAAGCAGTGTAGCTGTGACAGGGGAAGAAAAAGAGAGGGGGTGCAACAAAGATACCTTAGCAGACTGCAAGACAGACACATTTCCATACCTCTGGAATAAGCAGTATAGCTGTGACAGGGGAAGAAAAAGAGAGGAGGTGCAACAAAGATACCTCAGCAGGCTGCAAGACCTTTCCATACCTCTGGAAGAGTCCTCATCCTTGTCACTGAGCAGGCTTTGCTCCTGTAGTTACCACAGTTGTCACTCTACTTGTTTACTATGAGTCTTCTGTGCCAAGACACACTACTAAGTTCAGAGACAGTCTCTTCTTCCCAGCTAGGCTGATTGCTGTGGGCAGGAGAAAAGAGAGGAAAAACTCTGAGAAAAAATGCCCTTAAGGAAAACGGAAGGGAGGGAAATGGATACATTTCTGCAACTCTCCACCCACCTTCTCTTCCTAGCACCTCTACTTCTCATTAAGTTGTATTTTTTGTTCCCTTCTGCCTCCCCTTGTATGTTTCTGTCTCTTGAAGCTGCACTGAAATCTTTTGGAACAGAAGTATGTGATTCTTTATCTCGCCTAGCCTCTTCTCAACTATTTGCTGCTACTTTTCTCTCCCACAGCCTTACTATCCTGCCCACCAAACAAGCCTGTCTTGGCCTGATATTCTCACCGCTACTAGCCTGTTCCAACCTGCTGCTCTGGGGCCTGGAGGCCTCTCCCTAATGCAAGATAGTGTGGGTTATGGATCCTAGCGCTCCTCCTCCCACAAAATAAGAGGCTACTGTGCTGACTTGCTTTTTTGCCCTCTCTCATCTGCATCCAAAAGTCCATTCAAAGAGTGAACACAAATCCACTTCTGGTTCTTTTCCTTTTGCATTAAGAGATATAAAAGAAATAATTAATTATTTATTCTGTTTACAACTGTTTGTTGCTTCTGAGGTGATGGCCAGTCTGTGTGTCTTTGCTTCCTTAAGGATGTATATCGGAAAAACTTGGGAGGGAAGTTTTTCTGCTTTGAGGACTAGGAACCAGGATCACTTACCTGAGACATTAAAAACTGAGTAGAGGGCATTGGGAGCCAAGACCTTCTCAAGTAGCAGCTGGGATCTGGGAGAGATGGAGGGGACCAGTTTGGTGTCAGCTTCCAAAATGACTGAAACAAACAGAATACCAGAACAGAACTGTCTACATCCCCACCTTGCTAGTCTCTCAGGGGAATATGATGTCTTGGTTCACTAGTCTGAAGATAGTTAGATATCTGTTCAATTGTTCAGAGCTTTCCAAGCCTTTGGATTCTCTCCTAAAGTCCAAATCTAATTCCCACCTTAATCAATCTGATTTTTTTTCCCCCATTTCCTGTAGTGCTTGCAGAATTTCTTCACATCTTTAATTATACATCGGAATCCAATTTGCAAATACTTCTTGCATAAATAATTTAGATTCGACTTAGTTGAAGTAACAGGACAGTCTTTTGATAGTTGCAACTCTTGCATCATTCCAGAGGAGCATTACTGTTATCCACAGTGTTCAACAGCTACAGAGGTGCTTTGTTAATTGTGGCCTAAATTAATTTACAGCTCATCAAATCCCAAATCTTTGTGTGAGATCTGTGTGAGAAATGGGAATATGTAACAAAATTCAGCCCTTACAACTTTTTGCTTCAGCATACCTTTAAGTCTTCCATGTGTCTTTGCCACATTTGCCTTTGAGTTTTCCACTCTTCCCTACATTACATTTCTTCTCCCAATAGCTACAGTTCTAGTATTCTCTCTCAAACACTTCTTAGTAGTTGCACTGATAGTATAGACAAATAAAGGGTATGCAAATGTGTGTAGCAACCTGACCAGATTTAAATACAAGTGATCTTGCAGCAGAGATATCTTTGTAAACTGACTGGATAAATTTGTTCATGACAATCTGCAGTTTACTTATCTGTCTTATCTATGTGTCTGAACTCTTCGATCTTCATAATTACAGCCTCTAACAGCTCCCAATTTTTAAGTAATGAAGTTAATTGTACTTCTGTTTTCTCAAATGAACACTATCTAGGAGTTAAAAAGTCTCTGGGCGAAGAATTTATTGACTTTTTAATTATAAAATGGCTATGATCATTTTTAACACAATGTAATTTCAACTAAAACAAGTAAAAAAACCTTCGCTGGAGTATTCCATTTTATAATTAAACTTGAGAAGACCAAAAAAGCCCAATATGCCAATGGTATATGATTGGAGTTTACATGGTGTCATAAGCCAGTATCTTTTAAACAGATCTTCTATGTCCTCTTGATTAAATGTGATAGATTATCAAACACACATATACAATCTAGAACTATTTTGGATGTCTATATATAGACACTTTTTTCTACACCTTGTAAACTAGACAGGTGTCTATGTTCAGCCTAGATCTGGGGCTAAACTGTAGCAGTTGTGCTGTCACCTGATGACCCCTCCCCAACATAGAGAGGGGATTAGGAAAAGGAGAGGAGACCCGCAGGTTGTAGTGAAACAGCCAAACAAATGCCAATGCTAATATAAAGTATACAAAGATATACTCAGCCCAGCAAATGTACAGTGGTCACAGTGAACAGGAAAGCAGTCTTCAGGAACAGAATGGTAAGCAAGCCTCTCCAGGGATGGAGAGAAACAGGAGCAGGAAGAAGAGGAGCAGGATCAGAATAAGCCTGAGATCAAGAAGGAGCCCAAGTAAGATGTCCCATCCTGAGCAAACTTCCCCCTTTATAATAAGTGTGATGTTTATGGTATGGGATACGGCTGTGAGCCAGCTCAGGTCAGGTGCCCTGGCTGACGTGAAACTGCTAACGACTGGCTTATGGTTCTGTCCCAGTGAAACCAGGACATTAGGTCACATATTGAAAAGTAGTTGGATCACAACCTCATTATAAGAGTGCATAAAATGTTTCAGGAAATGAAATGCACATCACTTTCTCAGTGAAGAGCATGAGTCTTTGATTTAGTGGTGCCATGATGCTGAGAAAGCTGTCGGGCAAGATCTGACATGGAGGTTGTGTTCCCTCTCCTAAGTCATCATAGACCATAATAACATGTACTGGATCCAACAGACACTACTGTTGGTTTTCATTGGAAGAGTATGGTCCTGAGTAGTCTTCTGCTGCAACATGATTTGTTAAATAACTCAATAGGAAAATTCAGCTGTTATGGAGAGAATAAAGTTGTTAAAACTTGTATTTCTTCCAAAATTCATGTGCAGTTATTTCATGTAGATGCTCTTTCCGTGCTTGTGCACTGACATATCCATGCATAAGACATACATTATCCATAGCTATGTAACCCACACTTCAGAAAAATCTGACTGTGGTCATTAGCTGAAGCTGAGTAATTCAGACACAGTAGTTATATACCTTTTCAAGCTGAGTTTCTTGCATCTATCAGACTAAGAACAGAACACATTTGCATCTGGCAGCAATAAGCCAGGGAAGCATAGCTTACATTTTCCACACTACCAACTGGATATGGAAGTCTTCTGCAGGAGAGTGTAATGTCTGCATATGCATTTAAGCATTGAAAAAGGTCTGCTTTGGAGGAAATTGCATGATGGCAGTGTACAGTTCCACATCTTTATTGAATATACAGCCTGTAGAGCTCTGGGAATCTTGTGAGCTGAATACTTGAAGTATTCAGGTATGCAAGAATATGGTGTTGTATATATGCAGTTGTTTCTTCCTGCTAACACATAAATTTCTTTGAAGACGCCTTTATTAACTACCGAAAGTGAAGACAAAAAGTTTCCATGTAAACTTTTTCTAACTGCAGAAGCAGGAAGAGGGGCTGGGGAGGGTGTGTGTGAGAGACACCACAAGTAATCCTTATCAACTGATTCCTCTCTTATCTTTAAGACACAGATGACAGCTCTGCTCTCCTGAGTCCACAAATTAGTAAGAAGACCTCTGGCTTTTTTCTGTGACAGACCTTTTCTCTTCTCTTCTCTCTTCTCTCTTCTCTCTTCTCTTCTCTTCTCTTCTCTTCTCTTCTCTTCTCTTCTCTTCTCTTCTCTTCTCTTCTCTTCTCT
>JAVSBS010006992.1:32175-45112 GCA_033124195.1 Coracias cyanogaster | reverse complement strand
CCTGATGATTCATGGGAGTCGTAGTTTAAGCTGACTTAAAAAGACATTTTAAAAATGGTGGGTCCGTTTGCCACATCAATACACTGGAGGAAAGAGATGCCATCCACAGCAACCTAGACAGGCTTGAGAGGTGAGCCCATGCCAACCTCATGAAGTACAACAAGGCCAAGTGTGAGGTCCTGCACCTGGGTTGGGGTAATCCCAAGCACAAACACAGGCTGGGCAATGGGTGGATTGAGAGCAGCCCTGAGGAGAAAGACTTGGGGGCGCTGGTTGACAAAGATAATCAACATGAGCCAGCCTCCCCCCATATCCTGGGCTGCATCAAAAGAAGTGTGGCCAGCAGGTGGAGGGAGGGGATTCTGCCCCTCTACTCTGCTCTTGGGAGACCCCACCTGGAGTACTGTGTCCAGCTCTGTAGCCCCCAGTACAAGAGGGACATAGATCTGTTGGAGTAGGTCCAGAGAACGGCCACAAAGATGATCAGTGGGCTGGAAGACCTCTCCTACAAGGATAGGCTGAGAGAGTTGGGGTTGTTCAGCCTGGAGAACAGAAGACTCCAGGGAGACCTCATTGCAGCCTTCCAGTATCTGAGGAGGGCTACAAGAAAGCTGGAGAGGGACTTTTTACAAGGGCTTTTAGTGATAGGATGAGGGGCAATGGCTTTAAACTGGAGAAGGGGAGATTTAGACTAGATGTAACAAAGAAGCTCTTCACTATGAGGGTGTTGAGTCACTGGAACAGGTTGCCTAGGGAAGGTGTGGATGCTCTACCCCTAGAAGTGTCCAAGGCCAGGTTGGATGGGGCCTTGAGCAACCTGGTCTAGTAAAAGGTCCCTGCCCATGGCAAGGGGCTGGAAGTAGATGATCTTTGAGGTCCCTTCCAATGCAAACCATTCTATGATTCTATATTGCAGGCAACCATCTTCTGGGAAGTTCATTAAATGCATTTGTGAGTGCCTTGTAGTTCATTTTGGGACAGAATGTGGCAAAAAGCACAATGAGTGAAGCTGTCCCAGGCAACTTCCCAGAAGATTTTGTGAGGTCTGTAGGGCTGGCAGAGATCAAAATCACATTTTTGTGTCTTTGCTAATTTCCTACAAGCATACATTATTTCTTCTTTTTTTCTGTTGATCTTAACAAACGTTAGGTCCAAGCCCTGAGATAATCAGAATGTTTCTAAAGAAGCCACTAGTTGTTTGGAAGAAAAATAATTAAGAAACACTTCTGCAGTAAATTTAAGAATCTAAATGTTTCAAGTTTAGCTTAGGCATATCTTGTACAACACACACCCTGAGACCTTGAAACCTACTCATAGACTTTTCATAGGTGCTCCCAAAGTCTTCTTGTATTATCACCTTGATGTTAGTGCTATTTACTGTGTCAGATCTCTATAAGAAGCAAGAAGTGTTGGTCCACAAAAGTGGTCTATGAACAGCAGATGAAGTCCCAGAAATTCTTGGCCTTGATGGTTTATTTTGTCACTAGCTAGTAAAGGCCCATACGTTCTTATGTGTTTTGTGTCAAGTTAGCAGATTTTTCTGGGTGTTTAGCAATTATTGTGGGTTTTTTCCCTTTAAGAAAATATGCAAAATGGTCTTTATTCTAATAAAGTTCTGCGTTTTCCTTTAAGATAACTTCTGCAGAATTTTCTGCTGTGCCTAAGGATATTTTCCAACTACCCCTTGGTTACAGTGGTGGTAGTTTCCACTCCTCACTTCTGTTTGAACCAGAACATCATGTGAACTCTGCTTTTCTAAGTATTGTATTCAGTTTGTTGAGCAATATATCTTAGGGTTATTCTGCTGCTTGCTGCTTAATTTTCATAGAATCATTTAGGTTGGAAAAGACTTTTAAGGTTATCAAGTCCAACCATTAACACTAAACACTGAACATAACACCATCTACATGTCTTTTAAATACCTCCAGGAATGGTGACTCAGCTACTTCTCTGGGCAGCCTGTTTCAGTGCTTTGTAACCGTTCCTCTGAAGAAGTTTTTCCTAATGTCCAATCTAAACCTCCTCTGGCACAACTTGAGGTCATTTCCTCTTGTTCTATCACTTATTACTTGGGAGAAGGCACTCACCTCACTACAACTTCCTTTAAGGTAGTTGTACAGAGCAATAAGGTCTCCCCTGAACCTCCTTTTCTCGAAGCTAAACAATCCCCATTCCTTCAGCCATTCCTCATAGGACTTGTTCTCTAGATCATTCACTAGCTTCATTGTCCTTCTTTGCACATGCTCCAGCACCTCAATGTCTTTCCTGAAGTGAGGGACCTAAAATTGAACCCAGTATTTGAGGTGCAGCCTCACCAGTGCTGAGTACAGGGGGAGAATTACATCCCTAGTCCTGCTGGCCACACTATTTCTGATACAAGCCAAGATGCCATTGGCCTTCCGTGCTGCCTGGGCACACTGCTGGCTCATGTTCAGCTGGTTGTCAGCCAGTACCATCAAGTCCCTCTCTGCCAGGCCACTCTCCAGCCACTCATCCCCCAGTCTGTAGCTCTGCTTGGGGTTATTGTGGCCAAAGTGTAGGACCCTGCACTCAGCCTTGTTGAGCCTCCTACCACTGGCCTCAGCCTATTGACCCAGCCTGTCCAGGTCCCTCTGCAGCATTTCCCTACCCTCCAGCAGATTGACACTCCCCCACAGCTTGGTGTCATCCGTGAATTTACTAACAGTAGACTCAATCTCATCCAGGTCATCAATAAAGATGTTGAATAGAACTGGAGAAGCAGGTCTTTTGCCTGTATTGCAGCAGTAGATAAGACTTCCAATGAAATCATTGTTCACCTGTCTTTCATACTGCCCTGTCCCTGTATTGCTGCTATACAACGTTTCTTGTCAGCCCCTGTGATTACATTGGACCTTTTCATCAATCTTTTGATCCATGAACTGGTTTCATTCACTATTTCCTTCAGTGGATGTCAGATTGGCTCTGATGAGGCTGAAGGTTGGCGCAGACAAAAAAGATAGCAAATCTTTTTTTGTCATGTCCCCACTTATGGATACCATTGGCCTAAGCTACTGCCTAGAGGAGCAACTTTTCTCTCACACCATTGCAATCCGCCAAATGTGTGAATCTCAGTGAAGAAGCTGACATGATTCCATGTGCTGGAAGAGAGACCAGGTACTTCCCAGGGAGATTATGCCTGCCTGGTACTCCCTTGTCACCACATGTTGCCATGCCTGTGCCTTGAGCCACCCTCAGGTTATCCCTTTGTCTATAGCAAGGCTAGCAAAACCTAAGTGCTCCAGTGCACTAATAGCTAGGAAATTGCAAAAGGCAGGCCTAGCAGCTCACCTGCGCTTTTGAGAGAAAGTTCCTCTTCTGAATTTCAGCTGAGGCTGTCACTGGGTCTGCTGTGTGAAAGATTCATCAAGGTCTAATACTGATGTACCTAGAGCTGAGGAAGACAATGTCTTGTATGTTGCTCCCTCGCTACCAAAGATTCTGGCACATTTCTGGCCTCCGAAATGGTGTACATCAGCTTCCCTGTTTTAGCCCTCCCGAAAAGCCATGAGTTAGAGTTTGAAGCAGTTTGTGACAGGAGGGTTTCTTGGTGTGTAGAGATCAAACCTGCCAGCTGTGAAAATGGAGATACCTAGCTTTAAGATCATCAGGTCCAATCATTAACCTAACACTGACAAGTCCTTGACTAAACCGTACCCCTAGGCACTATGTCTATAGGTCTTTTAAATACCTCCAGGGATGGGGACTCCACCACTGCCCTGGGCAACCCATTCCTATGCCTGACAACCCTTTCAGTAAAGAAATTCTTCCTAATACCCAATCTAAACTTCCCTTGGCACAACTTGTGGCCATTTCCTCTTGTCCTATCACTTGTTATTTGGGAGAACAGAGCAGCTCCCACCTCTCTACAACCTCCTTTCAGGCAGTTGTAGAAAGCAATAAGGTCTTCCCTGAGCCTCCTTTTCTCCAGGCTAAACAACCCCAGTTCTTGCAGCCGCTCCTCATAAGACATGTGCTCTAGACCCTTCTCCAGCTTTGTTGCCCTTCTTTGGACACTCTCTAGTGCCTCAATGGCCTTCATGTGGTGAGGGGCCCAAAACTGAACACAGTAATTGAGGTGTGGCCTCACCAGCACTGAGTACAAGGGTAAAATCTCTCCCCTGGTCCTGCTAGCCTCACTATTCCTGAAACAGGCCAGGATGCTGTTGGCCTTCTTGGCCACCTGGGCACACCGCTGGCTCATGTTCAGTTGGCTGACATTCAGCATCCCCAGGTTGCTGCATTCTGGTGAGCAGCTTTCCAGCCACTCCTCCCCAAGCCTGTAGCTTTGCATGGGGTTGTTGTGGCCCAAGTGCAGGACTCAGCACTTGGCCTTGTTGAAGCCTATGCAGTTGGCCTCAGCTCATCAATCCAGCCTGTCCAGGTCCCTCTGAAGAGTCTTTCTACCCTCAAGCAGATCAACACACCCACCTAACTTGGTGTCATCTGCAGACTTACTGAGGGTGCTTTCAATCTCCTTGTGAAGAGATTGTACATGCCTGGAATACTGCAATGGCTCCTGTGTAATTCAGGTGATCCAGCACAGAGCTTGGTAATGGGTCTTCTTAGCCATCTCCACTATGACTGCTTCCTAAGAAATCTGCCACTAGATAGCTCTGTACTGGCAGTTCCTGAGAACACTTTTAGGAAGAAGGTTTTTTACAGACTGCAAGGAAGGACTTCTCTTGCTGACTTCCTACTCTATATACCCCATACTCATGCGCATGGGGAGGGATACATCATGCTGCCATGGGGATGAATCTTAGTGGGTGTCAAGAAGATCAGGGAGCTCTTCAGCACAGCAGAGGGAGATAGAAGGGACCCTCTGGCTACCCCTGCACTACTCAATAAGCAAGCAATCTCAAGCACTTAATCTATGTCCATGGCTTAGGTACTGGCTCAGCCTCTAGCTTTGCTTTGGCCCACTTCAAAGGAATAAGATATAGAGAGAACTAATCCTATGCAGTGAGGATGCAAGTCAGTCTGTGTTACTTCATACCAGACTCAGGAATCAGTCCCAGGCCAAATTCTACTTAGTGCTGTAGATAATATTTGTGCTGATTTCTTCAAAAATGAAATGAGTCTCTAACCACATCCTTTGTTGTTTGCTCCAGGAGATGAAAGCCCCGCTGTCTCCATGGTATTTACTGTCTTAGGTGAGTTTGTGTGAAAGCATCTCTCAGCTGTGGGGTCTTGCCACCTGAATCTTCCAACTACTCTTGCTGCACAACCCATGGGTGGTACCCATGCAGCCTGCTTGAAGGCCATGCTGCAAGACCATCCTATTCACAACAGTTCCCTGTGCTACTTTTCTTTGCAAAGTGGTAGAACTGAGGAGCATCAGAAGAGAAGACAGAGCCCTCTCTTCCACCCTACTAATCTCTCACTATACTTAAAATATAAACTGGAGATTTCCTTATGGAACAGTGGGCACTTTATCAGGATGTTACCAATGTGCATACCCATTTTGCAGGAAGGTAAGTATCTTAAGTATATGGACATATCCTGAGAACAACAGGGCTTCACTCTATGCTCCAACCAGACTGGAGCCCTGCCCCATATCTACTTTTCTTCTTCCTCTCTTGCAAGCTGCCCACCTATTACTTTAGCTCATCCCAGTAAGGAGAACTGCATCAATATCAGATTTTTCCTGTAAAAGAAACAAGTAGTAATATTTAGCCAGAAGGTACTCCTAGAGCTGAAAACAGGAGCCCCTAGAAGAAAGCGCTGCTTGGAGAACAGTGTGTCTTGAAATACCTACTCAGCAAACACCAAAACAGTTGTCAGACAGTATCCTCAGACCCCCTTTTCATTTCTGTGAAGAAATACAGTTCATTCTGCTCTCAGGATATATAGTCAGGGAATTGATACTAGCATGACACAGGAGCACAGGAAATTATCCATTTTCTTTCTGCATTCTCATGCACTTTAACTATGGTTTTCAAAATTTCAGTTTATTAAGGGTTGTGTAAGGTTGTTCTACTTCTTTCAGATTCTAGACACCACCATCAGTTACACCTTCCTGTCCAAGGGTGTGTGCTAAGCAGTGTCCCTGAAACTCCATATGCAATATGATATTTAGTTAAAGAGTTGTAAAGTTTGTTCTCAAGCACATAAGGCTGAATCTTGTCCCAGCACATACTTGTGGCATGCCTCCAGACCCCAAGGGTTGTTTTTTTGTCCGTCTTCTAAGGCTTTTCTTATGGGTAAGCCAATTCTGAAAGAACCTTCATAAGTGACACAAAAGATCCAGAGGCCCTAGAAACTCATGTGAAGTCAACAAAAGAGAACCAAGAATTCAGCAATATATGATCATATTGGGAAAACCAAACCTAAAGCAAATATACTTCAATATTTCTTTGTAAGTCTTGAAGTCACTCTAGTCCTCCAGACCCTCTTGATGACTTGTTTCTGTTTCCCCTCTTTGACCCTTTACAGATTTTTGCTGTCATGACTGATTCCTTGTGAAGGAGAGGGCAGCTACTTCTAAGGCAAACGGTGGAGATACAGTGTGGAAAGCTTCAGGGAATGCTTCTGAAAAAGTGGAGATGGACACCTAGAGAGATGAAACTGATGGCAGAGCATCTTCTCCAAACAGGTACTCAGTTTATGACAGGTGAACTCTACTTACTTTACAAAGGTAAGATCCCTGTCAGCATCCTTGTTTCCAGGAGAGAAAAGACAGACTCTTCAGCCAGTGACTGGCTTATAAGGTGGCCAGGAAAAGGAGTAAAGAAGGGAGAGAGTTTTTCTAAGGAGGAGTAGGCAGGTTCCTCAGAGAAGGTGGGTTTCACTTATCTGAGAAAGGTGCAAAACTTCTGGATATGTAGAGCAAGTTGTCTGTGCATAGTGGAGATGGTGTTGGTTTTTCTGCTGTTATGTGAATATAGATGGTGTCCCAGAATGCCCCTCTATCCAGACAAAGGATACCAACAGTAATGATGGGCTGTGCAATGGTAGCTGATGGATTACTTTTCCACATAGGAATATTCTGTGTCCAAGTCTAGTGAGAAGATACCCTTAAGGTCCTTCTTTTTGCTAAGCTAAATGACAGAAATGGTGTCATTTTGCCATTGAACTTGTCTTTGAATAGATGTCTTCTCCTGGTCATTTGACTAGAAGAACATCTTCGTGCCAGGTGTATTCAGGACCTGTTAAAGTCATCATGGGGACTGTGGTTTTTAGGTAAGCCCTTATGCCCATTTGGGCACAGGGAATTCATGCTGCCTGTCTCAACCCAAGTGAATAATAATCCTCATAATATCCCTGTCTGCAATGGAAAAGAGAAGAAAACGGGAGCACCGGCTTCACGTCAGTTGAGAATTCTGGTATTCTAACATCCAGGGGCACTGACATGTACCTCGTTACTTGTTCATAATGCCCATGATGTGGATTCTGGTCATCGAGGGCCTCCCTGCTAAAGAACAGGTCTCACTCTTAGATTTCCTGGAGTGGCTTTAAAATGTCAGTGAGAATTTTGTTGAAGGCCACTAATCAGCAAGGAAGAGAGTGCTCAGTGAATCCACTGAACCTTCTTGGTACAGGAACAGACATTATAATGGCTCCCTTGTAAATCTCTCATTAGCAGATCTGTAGTGTTTTTTTTCCTCAACCTGACCAGATTTCTAATGGAGTAGCAGTGACTTTCTGTTTTTCAGAGGTCTGTATCAGGGAGCAGAAGCAGGATGCTCTGCAAGAAAAGGTCAGCCAGAAACTAAAGTTCACAGCAAGCCAGGTATGAGGCAGGCTCCTCACCAAGAGGTACAGTCCCATAGTATCTGAACAAGAAGAACAGAATAGGCCCAGTGACTGCAGCCAGGTTAAGTCTGAAGTCTAGACAATCCAGACAAGACCATAGTAAGGTAGTAGGTCCAAGATTAAGCCATAAAGTCAGGTCAACAGATCAGGGTCAGTATCAGCACAGTCCATGACTAGACCCAAGCTTGGCTGCCATATAGCTTTGGCAGAGACCACAGGCAAATATCTGAGCTCCTGAGTAACTCCTGAGCACAGAAGGGCAGCCTCTGGCCAGTCTTCTCTCTGATTTTCCTCATGCAGCTCTCTCTACAGCAGTCTGACCCAAGTTTACACTGCCACAAGGTTATACAGACCTTGAACGGGTAGACAAAGCCCAGTGAGTAGGTGAAGAGGTTGCAAAGCTTGTTGGTATACTAAGGATGTAACAGCTTGGATATCACTGAACTTAGGATTCTAGATAAACACCTCATAGATTCCATCAGACAGAAAGAGTATGTGTGTCAGTGCCATAATGAGAATTGGAACTGCGTATTTAGATTGGTGTAAACAGATAGCACTCTGTAACTTGTTCCACTTGCCAAGAATTAGCCCAGTAGCCACAGTTTGATTAACAGCATCTCTTATTTCCCTAAATTCACCATTACAGAGTGAACGAGAGACTCGGTATAACTACCAGCAATGGTCATACATAACGTGAAAGAAAAAGAAACTCAGCAGAGGAAACAGGAAGTCCTGTAATTTGCATCCTAAGGAAGATGGTCTTTCAAGAGCTCCTGCTTATAGAGTTCTCGAGTTTTGACCGAATAAGGAAACTCTGAGTAGCATTTGCCTCAAAGATGGAGCTAGTATCATTCTATACTCACAGAAGTACCACTAGTGATAAACTCCACTACTGTTTATTTCATAGTGAGAGTATAATGTCTCCCAAGGAGATGGATAAGCTACGAATTCAGGTATTTTCTTTGCCTTTTTCTTTTCCAAAGTGATTCATAAAATGACCAATGTTCTGCACTTTCACATTGCTTTGTCAGGTGAGAAGTAACTATTTAATGTACTGCCCTGCCTGTACCACCAATGTTGGACCCGTAGTAAAACAAGACAACACCAATGATGACATCAGAAGCATAATCATCCTTCATATAAGGTCACGGGCACAATTTTCAAATTTTATTGGAGGTTTTGGTTCTTTCCGATTTGAGATTAATCTGTTGATAATGTCTAAAAAGGTGAAGAATATTTCTATTGGTTCCTTTGTGTAGCTCATGCTAGCATGTGAATCTATATATTTCCTCCTTTGTAGTCATTTGTGAGACACCGAGAAGCCCATGCAGAGTATAGTTTAGGCAGTGCCTCGCAGAGTGAAGTTTCATCTGTCTGCAATCAGGATGACAACAAAAGAACATCTTTCTACTCTGGTGTTGTGGCTGCTGTTTCTCTGTATTCAGGTCTCCCTGGGTAAGTACATACTTTATTTCACATAAGGCAGTGAGATAGGAAAAGAATGTTAATTCAGATAAATAGGTTATTATTCCATCACCTTGTAAGGCAAAGTGTCAAGAAGTGTCAGAATTGTCGAAAAATTTCTGTCTTTGATTCAATCTTTGGTCATCCTGAGACAAAGAAGGGAAAGACATCTGTACTAGTTTCGTATTTTACTCTGATATCAGTGACTGGCCATTCGCATAGGAATTCGAGTCCAAGTTTAGTGAACAACGAAGCTGTAACGGAAACAAGCTCGGTTTTCTTTACTGTCTTGCATCCCCTGTTGAACCCTGTGTAGACAGAATGAGTAACTCCAAGTCTTTATTCAACACCCGTTAAAATTATGTTGCTGTGCTCTTCGTGTCCAGTGGAGTCTGGCTAGGTAACATACCCTCTCCTCTGTTGCATCTGTACATCTGAAACGTATAGTTACCTCTCTGGTCTTCTAGAGCTATGTGTACGTGTTTGAAGCTGATAATGAGACATAGATTTTTGAATCCTCATTTTTGTCTCTGTACACACGGAGGTGGCACTGTGGTGGTGGCTGCATCCTCATATGATGAGAACAAGACTTCATGGTTGATACTTGAGGTAACATGGCCCAGTCTTAAAGCTTCTCACCAGCTGTGTGCATGCAGTCACAGTTCAAGTGGATGGGAAGAGGAGGCACAGGCCATTCTGTGCAAAAAAGCGTGAGGAACAGTATTAAATATTTGTATTTAGACATCTTTGTAGCAATGTTTGAGTGTCAACTGAACCGTACTATAGAAATGAGAGTGAGTTTTCCGCCAACTTCTTTTTAATAACAGGGAACAGAAACAGAGTGCCTGACTGGCAGATGCAAGCAAGAGTAGCTTTAGCTTGACACCATCTGCGCTCTCCATGCTACAGCAGCCCCCTGCTGTTCCCAAGGAAGGGTGCACCATGAAGGCAATGCAGGAGGCACAGCCCTCAGGAAGTGAGCAGGCAACCTTCGACTAGAGGCGTGTGCTGAAACCTCTGCTTAGGGTCTGGGTACAGGGATGCATGGCTCATTCTCATTCCTGGCCTACAAGGGGAACCAGGTCTGCAGCTGGACCAAGCCAAAGTCTGATTCTTTCTTATCCAAGCAGAACCTCACTCTGTGACTGGTACCACTGAATTCAATGAAAGCACTTGTAGGACATCATATGGAGTGTGAGGAAATAAAAAAGAGTGTACCTGTAGGTATTATTAAAAATTCACATAAGATTGATTACAACAGATGATAGTTTTGATTAGTGAATATTTAAATCCGTTGATTGAGTTATGCCTACCTCTGCATCCAGCCTTGCCTGCTGTCATGTCTCAAAAATATCAGATGTGGGGTTATTTAAAAATCCAAGTGCAGAGAGGTCAATCACTGAAGTGAGGAGCTGTTTAATTTACTTTTGGATATGGCTGATGGAAACAGGTTATCTGATTCCTTTAGTAATGTATTATGAATTTAACTTTTCTTAGAAATTTCTTTTAAATACATTTTTAGCTGAGAAATTCTATTTTGGACAGTGTTTTTCAAATAAACTGTGGATTGTTCTCCAGAACATCTTTCAGAAGAGTCTTAAAAGACTTATTACGGAAAGATTACACTTCTTTTAAGACAACATGTTGTAAGTACAAAGGGATTTTGTGGTTATCAGAGTCTTGTGCTGTGTATGTGAAAGACTTTCTTACGCAGAAAATTTGAGAAGAGAGAATAGTTTACAGGAAAAATAGGGTTTGGAAGTTACTAGTTGTTAGTTACTTGAACAATCTCCCTTAAACTTTTTGTGTTTCTGAATCTAAATGCTAGGCAGGAAATTATGAGTAAGTCCAGCAGTGTTAGCAAATAGGTAAAACTTTTGCCTATGTATAAGAGGTGATCATGTGTCAAAGATATATTGTCCAATGAAGCAGGGAAGATTCAGGCTATCAGCCACATGGAGACAGAGGTAAAATTGCCTTTTAGTTGACTATGGCTAGCAGTTTACTCTGAAATGAGAACTGAAACAATGGTTAGTTACTGAAGGAAGTGGCTGTATTAGCATGAACTGATGTTCATGAGTTAACAGTGACATACTTACATGGAATAGACAGAGGAATTACATTCATTTCCAAATGCAAAGAAGAATTATATATTCTTGTTTCAGAATCTCATATGACAGCAAACAGTGCGATATGTAAGAACACCTCTCCCTTTTGAGGAAGAGAGGGAAGGTGTTATTTTCCACACCAGACTGTTTTGAAAACTCTTACTGGAAAACTCAAGTCTCTTTGTGCAAATTAATTTTCTTTTGTCATGCATCAAATACCATAATTGATAGCAGATGATCTCTGAGGGGTGTCTTTCTGGACTATTTTCAAGATGTGCACAACTGCACAGTTTATTGTTCACATCACTGTCCAGTGTGGGTCATAATAAGTACTGAAGGCTTCTCTTGGTACATGATAAGGTTCCGATACATTTCTTGGTGCCAGTGCAGTTGTTACTCACTAAGAATTGTGTCTTTTAGGTAACTGTATCACCTTTGGAGAGGTGACTCCTATGAGTCATGACTTGTAGAGTTGGTATGAGGGTACAGCAAAGGCCAGATGCTCCAGTTGCAATAACATGGCTGGCAGGGCAGGGGCTTCACCAGGCAGGGTCCGGGCCCACAGTATCCAAGAAAGGCAAGCAGGGCAGACCTAGGGGTGGAAGTTGGGTTCAACTCTTGTTGCCAACTTGCCTCAGATCATCAGGCAAGTTCATAGTGATGAGGCAGGTTCAAGGTCAAGCTGAGAAGTCAGATTGTGGCTCAGAGTGCAGATCAACAGGGCCCATAGCCAGGGACAGCTGTGCCTGAATTGAACACAGATGCACCTACAATGTAGGTCAGGCAGGGACAGAAGGTCCAGGCCCATGCTTAAATGGAGGTCTGGGCCCATAGGCATAGTGGAGACTCCAGGTGGGGAAGATCAAAGCCATTAAGGATCATTAGTACATTTAGGGCACTGACAATTGGATTAAACTTGTCCTATAGATGTTTGCTTTAATTTTCCATTGTGTGTCACATTTTGAAACAGTGCTAATTCAGAAACAAAGTTATTAGGCCTCTTACGCGCCTGTCCTGTGAAACTTCTCTAGCTATGAGGTCAATATTAATGATCCTCCAGGCCCCATGCCAGCACTCTTCAGGAATTTACCTGTTCCATAACATGCTGAAATTAAAATCTGATAAAATTGAAGACAAGTTTCAGATGTGGTGGTCAAGCTCTTCCTGATTCTTGTGTGCACTTGGCTTGCAGTTTATCCTTAACCTGGAAAAGCCAAGGTTCAGCATGTGGTTTTCTACCATTTTATTTTCCACCCATTTTGTTGTGTCCTCTTTCATGCTCTAAACACCAGCGGCTTTCAATTCACATGGTTCAGTAATGCCAACAAAGCATTTTTTTCCTTTTAAGTTTTCTTCTTGAGAAGCACAAAGCTCATATGTAACAACTTGGTTCCAAGGGGCACATAAGCCAACAGCAATGGTTAACAGATGATGTGGTGTTTAAAAAGCAGTTTAACAATAGTAGAGCGAAGCTAAGCAAATCTGTGCGTGGAAGCAAAGTAAAACAAAGATTTATTCTCTACTTCCCATCAGCAGGTGATGTCTGGCTACTCCCTGGGAAGCAGGGCTCCAAGATGTGTAGCAGTTGC
>JAVSBS010006992.1:0-24196 GCA_033124195.1 Coracias cyanogaster | reverse complement strand
CCCAAATTGATATGAGTGCACTCTATCATTTCCTCCAGGTTGTTGGTAAAGATGCTGAACAGAACAGATATTAGGAAAAACCTCACAAGTGGTATTCCACTTGTTGCCAGACTCCAGGTAGAGTGCAGCCCACTAATCTTCACTCTCTGAGCCTGATCATCCAATCAGCTTTTTAACCATGTAGTAGTCCACCCACTGAGACTGTAACATCCTAGTCAGATACAAGAATATTGTGCAAGACGATGTCAAAGGCCTCGCTAAATGTGAGGTAAATGACACATGCTGGTCTCCCCTCATCCACAAATCCAGACACATTTATCACATAAAGTAGTAAGGTCATACAGGCTTGATTAACCCTTGGTAAATCCACGCTTACTCTTCCCATTCACCTTCTTGTGCCCAGAATTGTGTTCCACGAGGACTCACTCCATGTTTTTTCCAGTTACCAAAGTGAGGCTGGTCAGCCTGTAGATCTTTTTAGTCCTTTCTGAAGATGGGTGCAACATTTCCTGTTTCCTCTTTCTGGAGCACATTTGAATAATGAAGTCATGAGGACACACACCAGTAAATGGCTATTTATTTTTTTTATTTAGGGTTTACCTGGTCTAGTGGGAGATGTCCCTGTCATGGCAGGGGGGTTGGAACTAGGTTATTTTTGAGGTTCCTTCCAACCCAAACCATTCTATGATTCTTTTATTGCTACTTCTCAAGCATTTGCCAAATGTTCAAAACTTCCTTCCTTCTGTATATTCCCAAGGATTTTTCATTTTCACATACTAAGACATAAGCATTCCCAAACAATTTTCTCTCTTGTCAGTGGCATACAGGGATTGCTACAATGGTTATTTAAAAGTGTCAGTGATCCTCAGACAAGTGACATGTGTCTTTCCCATGAAGGTATGGGATTTACTAAATTAGGTCAGTACAACCAATCTTTGATGCTGGATTTCTTGGGGTTTTTTTCCAGGTTTCTCTAGTCTGCGTCTGACCGGGGGTGACACTGCTTGCTCAGGCCATCTGAAAGTAAAACAAGAAGAAACTTGGGCTACAGTCTGTTTTGCACACATTGATTTCAAAACTGCCTCTGTTATATGTAATGAGTTAGAATGTGGCCAGGCTGTGGATATCTTGCAAGGAACTCACTTGGGAGACAGCCAAGAACCGATCTGGCAAGAAGAGTTTCACTGTGTAGGGAATGAGACTCACCTTTCACACTGTCCCAGGATGCTGCACCGTAGTAAGACATGCTCTCATGATGCCATTGTTGTATGTTCAGGTGAGACTTTGGACTGATGGATGTAATTTACATGTATCCTATATGTCTTCTTCCTGTTCAAAGCCTCTGCATATTTCTATGGTCCTCAGGGTTCCTGGGTTCTTTTCCTGTCATGCTTGAGCTATCCAGGGAAGGCCAGAAAGTAATAAAGAACAGCCCCACAGAATCCACAAGAATTCTTTCCATGTCTTTCTCGTATATATAAAAGGAGAGGTGGCCAGAGCAGACAAGCAAGAACATGGAGAAATTAGTTTACTTTCTATGCTGCCAGTGTGTATGTGAATCCCTGGAACTTTAATTAATTATAAAACAGGGAGAGGTACCATACCTCCAAAAGGTCAAAGGAGACAGAAGTTATAAAGTTAAGTTATTAAAAAAAAAAAAGAAAAAGTTGTCAGAGACCTGGATTACTTTAGTTGTTACTCCCAGGTAACATTATTTAAGAATTCCATAAAGTCACAGCTGCTGGGGGCTCTAAATACGGCTAACAATGCCACCCACTACAAAAGGGGTTATTAGACCTAACAAACACAGCTGTTTTCCTGAGGGCACAATTCAAAAGGTGTCAACTGAACACGGGGCAGAGGTGCTGGAAAAACCCTGTCACAAACAAGCCTGGAAACGACCGCAGTTCTTGTCCACTTCCCAGCCAAAGGGCTGCAGTCTGGACAAATACTGCCTTGGACATTGTCCCATTGGCCATGGTGATCTGGAGTGCTGGCTTGGGAACTGTGGCAGCCAAATGGCCCAGTCAAGGTACCAGTAAGTGACAGGTGGGTCCTGCCTCCATCTTGCAAGAGTCACAGCTCAGAGTGGAAATCCAGGTCTGATTAGGGGGACTACAAGGCAAGGACCAGGCAAGGCTAAGTCACATTGTGAGAACGTAGAGAGACTGCATGGGGCTTGCAGTAGGACACTATAGTCTTACCCATGCTGCATTTAAATTATTGAAAATATGCTGATGCACATGGCTTGTGGTGTTCAGACCCTCTTGCCATGCCGTGGATTAAAGTTAAGAATTGCACACTACAGTTGCTGCTTGCCTGGTAATGTGAATGACCAGCTACCAAGAGAGACAGTGATACTAGTAGCTCCTACTCTGAGTTTCTGACATGCTCCAAATGCAAGGCAAGCTGGATCTGCCTCAGCAAGAAAAGATGTTGTAAGGTAGCAGAAGTACTGTGTGGGGGCAGAGTGCAGACCAGAGGAAAGAACCAAAAGACTTCTAGTCACATAGTGCTGGCTACAATGTGGACAATAAGAACTTTTTTTTTTCAGGACTGGCTTATGAGCTTCCTGATCTAACATGCTTCCCAGTAACCTGAAATCTAATGCGTGAATGAGTGCTAGTTCCTTGGAGCTAGATCTCTCTTACAATTTTAAATGCAATACTACAAAAAAAAAAAAAAAAAAAGTAGTAGTAACTGCTAAATTCCTTTATTCTTCCTCCAGGCTATGGTGGGTACAGGCTAGCAAATGGCAGTACCACATGTTCAGGAAGAGTGGAGCTTCTTCATGGAAGCACATGGGGAACCCTGTGTGACTACCTGTGGGATTTACCAGCTGCCAATGCCCTCTGCCAGCAGCTGAACTGTGGTGTTGCCCTACTGATACCAGATGGACAGTCCTTTGGGAAAGGAAATGGATCTGTCTGGAATGGCACATTTAGCTGCAAGAATGGCTCACACCCGAGAGACTGTCCTGTGAGTGTGCTAGGTCCTGATGAATGCCCTGCTGGAAAAGATGCTCGTGTGATATGTTCAGGTAAGCAGCAGAAAGGTGTAAGAGGAGAACTGAAAAATTCCTTCTTTGAGGAAAAATACAGACTCAAAATCCAGAGGGTGTCTGTGGAGCCAAGCTCCGTCTTTTATCTGCTGCTACAGGCATTTTAAGGAGTTGAGGCTGCACTTCACCTGTACCACAAGACTGCTCTCTATGAAGTGCTCACAGCGTCAGGAAACAGCAAGAACAGGGCTGCTTCACAAGGTAGGATAAGCTGGGGGCAGAGGGTGAGGACAACATAGGCAGTGTCCTTACCCACCAAGGCACAGTCCAAAGCATCGGCACAGAGGACAGAGCAAGGTACTGATAACAAGGTCTACAGACAGTCCCAAACAAGGCAAAGTAATCAATCAGATGTAGGGTCCAACTGGAGAGTACAGTCAGGAGTAGCTGCAGACAAGACTGGAGAGGGTTGCACCAGTCACATAGCTAAGGCAAGGGCTGAAGGCCTGGTCCAGGTTTAAGTGACTCCTTGGACCAGTAGCCCAAGGGTGCATAGGTTGAGGACCTAGGTCAGGCTGGTCAGAACAGTTAAGGTCTATTGATTCACCCAGAGCCCTGAAACCTAGTGCTCTGAGTTTAAAAATTTCAAAGGGGAAAAGATCCTGATTTTGAGTCATTCTTCTCAGTAAAACAGGGTGGTCTAAAGTCTAGTTATGAGTATGGAAGTTACAGTGGACCAGCGGAGTCATTTTTACTACTGAGGGTTAAGGAAAATTCATTCCCATTTCACAGTGACTTTCAGGTCACGCCTATGAGCAGTTACGAACATGACATCTCAGTACTCACTTTCTCTTATATTCAGGGTGCCCAGGGGTCAGGTTGGTGAATGGCACCAGATGCTCTGGCAGAGTGGAGATCCGTCATGGAGACACGTGGGGAAGACTCTGCCGCTCCCACTGGAATTTGCAAGCTGCCAACGTTCTCTGTCATCAGCTGAACTGTGGCTATGCAAAGTCAATCCAGACAGGAGACCGTTTTGTGGATGGGGATGGGCCTGTATGGAGAGATGTTTTTCACTGTGAAGGGACAAAGTCCTGCCTGTGGGATTGTACTCAGGTGACTTTGGGAAATCCAACCTGTTCAGCCAGAGAAGCAGCCACTGTTATTTGCTCAGGTAAGTCAGGAGTGGCCTTTCATGGGTAGTGTAAGTTCGGACCAAAGCAGCCTCAGTGGTCTCACTCTGCCAAGCAAGTCTGGTGTGTCAGCCTGTCTTTAATGCCCTTTCCTTTCCCTCAACCCTCCAACCCTGGCTTCAGCATAGAAACATCATTCAGTAGAGGGATTCACAACATTTATATGTGCCTGACTCCTCACAGGATCTAGTCTTTGAGCTGGGGAAGCCTTTCTCGCTTCCCACTGCAGACCCGTTGGGTGCATGAAAGTAAAAAAAACCTTAACAGAGACTGTCTCCTTAAACAGTGGTGAGAATTATTTTTTTACCAACACAGAAATTTGCTTTCCTTCTCTCTCCTGCACATTATTTCTTCTACAGCAGGAGGAGCAGATGTTATTCAATACATTTTCCAACTCTCTTGAGCCCAGGTCTTGTTGAATCACTAAGACTCTCAGGTGGTGAGAGCCGCTGTGATGGGCGAGTTGAGATCTCATTCCATGGCATATGGAGCAGAGTCCTGGATGATGACTGGGACATTAAGGATGCACATGTGGTATGCAGACAGCTCCAGTGTGGAATTGCTGAGAAAGCCTACTACCTTCCAAAGTCTGAGCGAGGCGTGGGTCTTGTCGGCTTAAGAAGTGTCCAGTGTGCTGGAAATGAGACTCAGCTGATGCTCTGTAAGACCTCCCATTTACAGACAGTGCCAACGGGAGTTGCTGAAGACATTGGTGTGATTTGCTCGGGTGAGTTACTGTGCAAAAGGTACAGAATGTTTCCTAGGGTTGCTTCCAGCCTACCTGGTACTGTAGTCTCACCAGATCTTAAACAAGCATGGATCTGAACTTGTGACACTCACCTGCTTATATACTGTATGGAACAAATTATAGTTAAGGAAGCAAGTGCAATTTTCATAATGCTCTCTTCATTTAAATTCCCTAAGGAACTTATCTCAGAGAATCAAAAAGAAGGAATAGAACACTGAAGCTGTAAGAACATTGATTTGCCTGTGACTGCCCCGCATTCTAAGTATCACTTGGGAATTAAATAGGCTTTATTTTGTGCCACTGCTATATTTATAGATAGCTGCGGCCTTTCTAAAGTAAATTAGAACTGTTTGTACTCTTGTTTTATAACACATCTGCAACAGAAACTGTCTCTAACTAAATGAGTTTAGATAGAAAACAGCTTCTCCAGCTTTCTGAGAGGTAATCTCTTATATATTTAGTATGACTAGACACTCCTTCTTGTTTGCAACATCTCCCAGGACTTATCTGTTTATCTGATGCAAGAGTAAGCCTATCTCTTTACATGGTTTTAGCATCACAGGAGTTCTGCCCAAGAAATCCTAACAGAAGAACTGGAATATAACAAGAACAGGATGCCTTAAAAGTATTATAAATCTACAGCCATGCTGACCTGTGCATTACTGTTATATCGTATATTGACAGCTGGGTTTTCTTCCTGCAGGTAGCAGACAGATCAGGCTGGTGAATGGAACAAGCCGCTGTGCTGGCAGAATAGAGCTTTATCATGATGGCATCTGGGGCACCATCTGTGATGATAACTGGGATCTGTCAGATGCTAATGTTGTTTGCAAACAGCTGGGATGTGGACACGCCATCAAGGCATTTGTCTCTGCTTATTATGGCGAAGGCTCAGGACAGATCTGGCTGGATGACGTAAACTGCTCTGGGGCTGAATCTGATCTCTGGGCTTGCCCCTCTAGGGCATGGGGCCAACACAACTGCCGACACAAAGAGGATGCTGGAGTCCTGTGTTCAGGTGTGTTCAGAAAATCAGGTTGCAGGGAATGGTATGAACTATGCATAAGCAGGTGGGAAATGGAGAGTGTGGCAGACCTTGCTGGAGGGGAAGACAATTGGGAAGAACTCCAGTGGCCTGGAGTCTGGATATTTCTGTGTTAAAGAATATAAATCCAGGAGATGCGTGAAACCCAAAGAGAGTGGTATGTTGCTTTGCTGTGGGGTACACCAGAGCCTATCAGTGCTCACAGCAGGGCTTCATGAGGCACTAGGTCATCTTAGCAGAGATGAAGAATCTGGTTGATGGTCTCTGCCAAAGTAATGGTCTAGTAATGGTCAGTTTCCCACAGCTACTAACTAGTGCTCAGAACAAAATGGAGGATTCTGATTAGAAGTTAGCAGCTAGTAGCACAGAAATGGTCAAATTGCAAGCTTCAGGCTGCATGTGGGAGCAACAACAGCTTAGATTGACTGACCTGGAGGGGGAGCCTTGGGAGGGCACACTAGAGGCTCATGATGAATTATAAACTTGGTCCTTTCAGGCAGTTCTAGTTACAGTAACTGAGGAGCCTTACAGAAAAGAGTACAGTGCTCTCCATACTGTGACCAGTCAATGGGTCTTTACTCTGAATGTAAATCGTAGACTCGTAGACTCGTAGAATCATAAACACTGGAAAAGACCTCTAATTTCATCATGTTCAACCATAAACCAACTAAACCATGTCCTGAAGTGCCACGTCTAGAAGTTTTTTGAACACCTCCAGGGATGGTGACTCCACCAGATCCCTGGGCAGCCTGTTCCAATGCTTGACCACTCTTTCAGTGAAGAAATTTTTCCTAATATCCGATCTAAACCTCCCCCAGCACAGCTTGAGGCTGTTTTGTCTTGTCCTATCACCAGTAACTTGGGAGAACAGACCAACACCCACCCCTCTACAACCTCTTTTCAGCTAGTTCTAGAGAGCAATAAGGTCTCCCCTCAGCCTTCTCTTCTCTGAACTAAACAGTCCCAGTTCCCTCAGCCATTCCTCGTAAGACATGTTCTTGAGACCCCTCACCAGCTTGGTTGCCCTTCTCTGGATCTACTCCAGGACCTCAATGTCTCTCTTATACTGCAGCACCTGAAACTGAACACAGTGTTCAAGCTGCAGCCTCACCAGCGCTGAGTCCAGGGGCATGGTCCCTTCCCTGCTCCTGCTGGACACACCATTTCTGATACAGGCCAGGATGCCGTTGGCCTTCTTAGCCACCTGGGCACACTGCTGGATCACGTTCAGCTGGCTGTCCACCAGCAGCCCCAGGTCCCTTTCTGCAGAGAAGCTTCCCAGCCTTTCCGCCTCCCAGGTCCATAGCTTTGCATGGGGTTGTTGCAGCCCAAGTGCAGGACTCAGCACTTGGTCTTGATAAACCTCATGTAATTGACCTTGGCCCATCAATCCAGCCTGTCCAGATCCCTTTGCAGGGCCTTCCTACCCTTGAGCAAATCAACACTCTCACTCAATTTGGTGTCATCTGCAAACTTACTGAGGGTGCCCTCAATCCCCTCATCCAGACCATTGATAAAGATATTAAACAATACTGGCTCCAAAACTGAGCCCTGGGGAGCACCATTTGTGACTGGCCACCAACTGGATCTAACTCCATTCACCACAACTCTCTGGGCTTGGCCATCCAGCCAGTTTTTAACCCAGCGAAGAGTACATCCATCCAAGCCATGAGCTGCCAGCTTTTCCAGCAGAATGCTATGGGAAATGGTGTCAAAGGCTTAACTAAAGTCCAGGTAATGATGTAGAAATGTGGAGGCAGTTACAGTCACTGCTCCAGGGAGAGGCCTCTGCAGTCTCTATGGCATCGCTGGGACACCAGAGCAGAGGAGATGCAGCTGAAAGCTTGAGACTTTGGGGAGACTTTTTGGAGACTTTGGGGACTTTGGGGAGTTCAGGGCATAAGCCACTTGTAAAGACTATGCTGCACACTGTAGGAGGGCTTTGGGATCAATTTATGGAGAGATATGTTGAGCAGTGCCTATTCATGCTGATCCTACAAACAAAATACCCCTTTGAAAGGGGCGGGAAGAAGTGGATAATCCACTGCATCTTCCTGGACTGGAGTGTGGCTACAGGCAAAGGGAGAGGGACCCTGAAAAAGCTTATGATCGTTAATGTTAGGGCTTGAAATCTCCAATGGCCAGGCATGGTTACTAATGCCACTCTGGCACCACTTGGTGCGATGCCTTGTTGATCAAGGAATGACCTCTGTATACCATTCTGGAGTAAGGATGCCAGAAGATGAGTGTAAACTTAGCAGTATGGATGAGGATACTACTGAGGATCCAGCAGTATGGTCAACCTCAGGAAAAACTTTAGAAGAGAGTGAGAATTCTGCATGTCCCCCCCCTACACACTGAAACTTTAGGAGGTATCTGAAAGAAAAGGGAGACAGTATGAGAGATTGGGAGGAAAAGTTCTTCATAGACCTAGCATTGTGAGCATGGGATAGAGGTGAGAGCTTATTTAAACCATTCCCTTCTGCTACCCCCACTTCTGGACGACATACTGCTCTGAGAAATGATTTGAACTTACTGCATCAGAGAGGTTGTTCCCTGGCCTGGCAGTGGATGAAGTTAACCAAAGTTATTAGATTGTTCTGATCAGGTGACCAGGCACCCTTGCCTCAACAATGCTGTGTGCTAGTCAATACCTAATGATAGCAGCACTCAGTGTACCTTATTGCTCTCTCTGTGCACCAGTGATAAACAAATAGTCCTTGGAGTAACTGGAGGAGAAAAATGCCCAGCTCTGGAGGAAGGGAACCTAAGCTTGAATTGATGAGTTTGGTACACCTTACTTACTACTACTGGCCCTACTGCCCCTGTTATCCTTGACATTGACTTTCCTGAGCATAGAAGATGGATGGGTGGATGGATGGATGGGTGGATGGATGGATGGATGGATGGATGGATGGATGGATGGATGGATGGAACAGAAAAGCTTCAGGGTTTTTGGAACAGCCAGTGTGGCTTGCACAGATGAGAAACAGCTATGGGACTCCCCAGAGCTCTCTAATCACTCAAACATTGCTGAATTTGCTTAAATAGACCCAGATGTTGGTCCCTTGGCAATCCAAGTAATTTGCTGAAAGCAGTATCAAACTGACCAAGAGGACACAAATAAAATTCTGTAAATAATTGTTTCCCTGGAAAACCAAGAAGTGGTCTTAAACACACAGTCACCTTACAACAGTCCTGTTTGACCTGCATGAAAGTCTGCTGGAGAATGATGGTTTACAACAGACTTCAGAGCTCCAAATGAAGTCACACCCCCATTAGCTGTTACAGTTCCAGACATGCTGCAGCTCTTTAGAAGCTAAAGCTAAAGAATATACCTGGTATGTTATAACTGATATTGCATACGCCACTGGTGAAAGAATTAAGACCTCAGTTTGCCTTCACCTGGAGTGATGTGCAGTACATCTGGAACCAGCTGTCCCAAGGGTGGAACCACAGCCCTTGCTATCTGCCATCCACCAAAACTTAAAGCAACAGAATTCCAAAGAACTTTCCTCTACTTTGATGATGTATTGATTGGAGGAACAACTCCAGAAGTACTAAGTAAATGCCTATAGGTAATAATTACCTTTCCCAGTGCTGGATTTACCATTAAGCACTCCAAAGTAAAAAGGCCCCCTCAAGATATACAGGTTTAGGCATGCAAAATGCATGCAGATACATTCCAGCTGACCAAATTGCTTGGATAAGCACCATGGACATTCACACAATAAACAAGAACCAAGGCTTTCTTGGGCGTTACTGGATTTTGATGTATGCACATTCCTGGTGACAGCCAATTGACCAAACTCATATAACAAGTGACCTGAAATAAGTCTCATTTTGAGTGGGAAAAGGAACACCAGCAAGCTTTGGAGCTGATCAGCAGGAAATAGTCCATGCCATTGCATTAGAACCAATTTGGGTAGGTAGCAATGTAAAAAAATTGTTATATACACATACAGGAAAGAAAAGCGTCATATGGACTTTGTGGCACTGAGTGTCTTAAGATATGGGAGATGGTGAATAGTATGTGGTAAGGAAATGGCTTGAAGAATAGAATTGTGATAACTGGCACTAGTGAGGAAAAACAATTTGAGCAGAAGTATGGAAAGCAGTGCAACAGCTTAGTAGATCATGTTAATAATGCAGATATCCCAAATTCAAAGGCACCTCAAGAGGAGAAACACAGCAACCAAGCTGACCAACTGGCTCAACCTGTCAGTAGAGATTTGAGATGGGAGCATAAATGAAAACTATCTTTAGATAGATGAGCCTAGGAAACTGCCCAGCATGCTGCAAGGGATCTTGGACAGAGAAGGTTGCTTAGGCTTGTCTTGGGAAGACACAATGCAAGCAATTAGGCAGTGTGATGCCTGTGGAATAACACAGCATACAGCATGAACAATGAAACATACAGTATGCACAGTGAGAGAAATCACAGATGCTTGGCAAGTGGATTGTATAGACCAACCCCTTCCTCCCCAGCAACACTGGCAGATGCTATGTTCTCATAGTGGTAAGGCATCACAAGAGTGGCTAGAAGCTCTCCCCACTCAGTAAACACAGGTAGCACCCTAGAAGGAATAAACAAACATATATTTTGGCACCATGGAATGATGTTTAAACAGGAATCAGACAACATAAGTCATTACAAAAATACAACCATTCAAGAATGAGTAGAATGGGTACGTTGCCAGCAGCTGGCAAAAAGCAGAAAAGTAGAGCTGTGCAATGGCATACTTAAACGCTTGCAGCCCAAAAGAAAACCTGAGCTCATTTGGGTGATAAAGTACCAGCCAGCCCTGAGGAAGCTTGGATTAGGAAACCTGAAAAGTTGAAACTCCTAAGAAAGTGGTCTCTATTGTTTGAAAAGCAGAGTGTACTTACTGGTTGGTCTTTTGAAAAAGAACAATGAAATGTGTGCCTTTACAAAAAAGTAAATAGAAGAGAGTAATCTTACTTGACCTCATAAACTATGTTCTCATTCACATGTTTTGCAGGGACAAGGTCTGAATCTTGTCATATATGTTGAGATTGGTATGATGTTAACTCCTACAATGTGGTTCACAGAATGAGAGCGTTTTAGTGACTATATGTGCACATTGTTACAATGTCAGTATCTATTATAATATATATATTTTATGGCAACAATGATGGTAGAGTTTATAATGGGTGTATGTACAAACACTTCTTAAATCGGTGTTTCACAGACGTGAGGGCTGAAATGTACTGGCTACAAAAGGCAGGGTTTCAGTCACTGGAGTCTGCAGGGGTTCCCTGTGCTTCTACAGGGGAGCCATTCCAGCTGGCTCTGAAATTTTTGCTAACAAGTCATTGCACACCAAAACTTCAGCAAAACAGAGGAGCACATGTCACCTACACTTCAACACAACAAATAAACATGGCTACAGTTATAGGGGGTGGGCATCACTGTTTGTTGATGTAGATGCTGGTGACTCTGCTGGCTAACCAGAGAGGATCACTGTATGACTTCTGGTTTTAAGTGTTTGTCACTTAGAGTGGTTTCTTCTGGCACTTCCTCATTCAGAGTGATGAACAGACTGTTAGCAGATTCTGGATTACACTCATCACAGACAAGTTCCTAGCAGAATTAGGCCCCTCTAATTCAATTTTATGTCTTCATTTCTAGAGTTCCTGGCTCTGAGGCTGGCAAATGGCAATGACTGTGCTGGGCGTCTAGAAGTTTTCTACAACGGGACATGGGGGAGCATTTGCTCCAATCATATGTCTCAACTGACTGCAATAACTGTATGCAAACACCTGAACTGTGGAGATGGTGGGGAAATTGCAAAAGACTTCAAATATGGCAGAGGTTCTGGACCCACATGGCTGGACCACATTGAGTGTACTGAGAAACATAGCTCTCTCTGGCAATGTCAGTCAGATCCCTGGGATGCTCAGTCATGCGATAACCGAGCAGAAGAGACCCATATTTCTTGCACCGGTAATTAGAAATGCATCTGTACAGGACTGCCCAGATATAGACATAAACCTATACATGCATACATGGACATTGTAGTAGTTATCTCCTGTTTGTTTGTATCTGGTATATACTATTTCTAGTTTCATGCAAATGGCACAAACATTTTTCTTTGTCTATATCTTTGATGTAAATGATTGAATTAAAATTACATGAGTGTCACCGAGTGCAGTTACCCAGTGGAAATCCCCAGGAAGCCCCTGATAGGATGGTGCCATTGCATATATTTGAAGCACAAATCTAAGATACACAGTCTGTGAGATCTGAGGTAGGATCAGACTTCTCAAGAAGTCTAGAGACATGTATGTGTTTCTACATGTATGAAGGCATACCAGTGCATATGTACATGTAAACACATACATGCCATGGACAAGGGTATGAATTAGTTCCGTTCTAAATGTCCATTTCTAATGCTTGCTCTTATGACAGTATTGCATACCTGCAGGTTCCCATTATAATATAAATAAATTCTAGATGGCATTCAGGTCTCCTGAAAGGGATTGCAGCTGCCTCACACAAGAAGAAAGCAAGCATATTCATCAGGAAGACTAATTCACAGCAATAGCCAAACAGTGATCTATCAAGTGTCCTATTTAGTAGGGCATATATATACTATAGGAAAAAATGAACTTGACTAATTTTCAGGCATTTTATACTCCCTCACTCTTTTCAGGGAATAATCCAATTATTTACTTCAGTATTTAAATTCTGCAGGAAGAAAAGAGGCAACATCTCCAGCCACATTTGCTGAGTGTCCAAACTCTACAAGTTGTTCAGGTACCTCTACCTCTTTGTTTCTTCTTATTGGTCCCTAAGGACCTTCCTGCTCTTTCAGCAATACAGAAGGTTTCTGTGTTTTGCAGACAGGGAGAAGTTACGAGTCATAGGAGGAGAGGATGGATGTTCGGGCAGAGTGGAGATTTGGCACCAAGGTTCTTGGGGAACAGTCTGTGATGATTCCTGGGACGTGGCGGATGCTAATGTTGTATGCAGGCAGCTGGGTTGTGGATCTGCTGTGTCTGCTCTGAGTGAAGCTGCCTTTGGGGAAGGGACTGGTCCCATCTGGTTGGAGAAGGTGCATTGTAAAGGAACAGAGCTATCTCTTTGGGACTGTCCTGCCAAGCCCTTGTTCAGCAAAAACTGTGATCATAAGGAAGATGCTGCTGTGGAGTGCTCTGGTTAGTGACTGGTCCTTTGGTTCATTACAGAGATCTGGGAAGGAGGTGCAAAAAGGAATATTATGTCAGCTGTACATCCCAGTGACTAGCTCCTTTGTCATTTTTACTGCAGGAGCCCCAGAAATGATGTGAAGATATTCTCCCTATTTTTCACTCTTCCTTAATCTGTGCTTGTCTTCCTTTTGCAGGTATGACAGAAACAACAGCATCACCCACTAGAGCAGGTAAAACATTCCTTCCTCCTCCTTTCTTTCTCCAATCAATTGAGGATTTAATGTCCCTGGTACTACACAGCAGGTAAATCAGCAGTCTATTCCAGCTCATCAGAAAGTATCTCCTGCAGCCTTTTGTAAAGGAGAGCCAAGTGGCGCTACCCCCAGATGCTGAATTCTAGCTGCTTGAGCAGGACCCACAACAGGGCAGCAGGTGACTTGCCTCACCCTGCTAGCATAGGCACAGGAGGAGGCTACAGAGGAAAAGCCGTTTGGGTCACCTGTTTCTCTACCTGTTGCTTCTTCATTTCCATTCAGATCCTCCTCCCCGCCGCCCTGCCACAGACAGTATGAGAATTTCCGTACCTGTCATCCTCTGCATTATCCTGGGGGGCCTTCTCTGCCTGGTCCTTGTCATTCTTGCTGGACAGATCCGAAGTGCCAGGGCACAGCAGAGAGGTGAGTCTCTCAGAACTGGTATGAAAGGCCTCCTGGACATGGCTGTCGACTGTTTAGTTGGCTTGGGAGACTGGGGGGATGGGTGACTGGGATGAATGGTGTCTGCTGCCACACTGTGATTTTCACTTACTGCCTGGTGGTGAAAGAGCCCAGCAGTGCTAATCCTTAGTCAGCAACTCTTGGCGACTTTCTGGGTGCTAACCAGGCCATGTAGACTCAGATACTGGAAGGGGCTGCCCAGGGAGGTGGTTGAGTCACCATCCCTGGACATGTTTAAGAGTGGTTTAGATGTGGTGTTGGGGGATATGGTTTACAGGAGAACATGTGAGTACGGTTGATGGTTGGACTCAATGATCCCAGGGGTCTTTTCCAACCTGAATGATTCTATGACTCCTTGAGGACACTTGTACTTTTTGTGACCCCAGTCTGACTATGGGCAGAGACTGTGTAAGTGAATCATTGCCTTTTTACTTTCAGGCTCCAGACTATCCTATGACCCCTTCTCTGAGATTGTCTATGAAGAGATCGACTACAACCTGATGAGGGAAAAGCAGGGCATGGCTGGCCTCTCAGGTCTGTGTGTCTCGCTTTCATCAAGGGAAAGTTCCTCCTAGTGGTCCAACTCCCAATATGATATTCTGCAGCTCCCACATCTAATGGGAAACTAAAAATTCCTAGATTTGAGGAGAGGGGTTTCCTGCCCACTGGACTCTGTCAGTTCCTCTCATAGGAACTATTCATTTTGTGCTATCCTCACTGCAGCCGTAGAACATAGATCACTATAGGTCAAACAAACAAACCACAAAGAAACAAAAGGCTCTTGCTGCAATTATTTAAAGCAGGAATAAATAAAGGAATAATTTGTATGTCCCTCCGAACAGCTATGTGTCTCTGTAGACTTCCTCCTGTCAGTTCCTTTTCTCCTTTCATGTCTTGCCTCCCCCATGAGCCACAAGAGGTGTTATGGGGTGCCTGAGGGATTTTTGGCTATTCCACTGTAAGCCTTTTGCCTTGCAAGACTAATACTGACTGCTCAATAATCTGTTGGACTTGGATGCTGTTACTGTAGTCCACTCTTTTCCTCATGATGCAGTCTTAGCAGCTAAGGAGGGTTTAATCTGATATCACACTCTTTCTCATTTGCCTAGATTCGCATTCTGAGAGCTCAAAAATAAAGGCACAGTTTTATAGTGGGGACAGTGATGAAGAAAATGGTTCTGGAGCAACTCAAGGTAATGGAAGACAGGGATCCTGCAAAGAAAGAGACTCCAGATCAGGGTATTTTTTAATTTCAAAGCATTATTGGTGATTAAGACTTTTTTCTCATTGCACTTCATGTCTACTAGTGAAGTTTTTATGTGAATCAAAAATTTCTCTTTAACTCTTGTGGTGGAAGAATGTTATACGATCTTGTAAACAAGTGCCAGTCTTCTATGTGAGAATGTTGAAAATAAATGTCTGCTGGTAGTATTGCACTACTCACAGGAGCCGGTCACATGAATCAAACAATTTGACAACTGCTCCTTCCAGAAATTGCAACTTAACAATCTGTAAGATGTTGCTTCATTTCTGAGATTTATGGGGAGAAATAAGACAGAGGAGAAACATGCTCCAAAAAAAGAAGGTTGGCATACAATGGGAGTTGATTGGGGATTTTTATTCTAAGCGATCTGAAGAAAATACCATTTGCCAGATGTCTTTTTTTTTTCATTTGAAAAAGCTGAAGGAGAGCAAGTGTTTGGAGAAGAATTGCATTTTCCTAGAGCTGATCAAAAAGCTCACTTAGCTACGGCCTGGTCTCCAAGAGATCAGCTGCCAAGGCATAAACAGTTTTAGACCTTAGCTGCCCATATCCCAGACTCTCTGCTGTGATATGCCTTTAATTTTATTTTCTGTTGTTTTTCTTAGATTAAGGGGTTTTATTATTTAAAATCAAACTAAAAGCTTTTCACCTTACTTTGAAAAGCTTATCAAGAAGATAATTATTCTATATAAAATCTCTTTTTCTCATTCACATTGAATTGTGTACTAGGTAAAAAGTTAAATAGGATTGCTTTGATTGACTTTTAATTTTATATATGTATGATTTGTGTGTTCATTTGTGTACGTACATACCAGAAAACAGTCAAAACCAATATTCTCTGAGGGATGGATTCCAGTTAAATACAGATCACAGAGAGCTGCCCCTTAGGAATCAGAGAGCTGGCTACTCAGAGAACTGAGTTTGATGGACAGACTATTCAGTGCATAAGGAATTGGCTGAGTGGACACATTCAAAGAATTGCAGTCAACAACTAAATGTCCAAAAGGAAACCAGTAACAAGTGTGTCCTTGAGGAGTCTGTACTGGGACCAGTAATGTTAAATCTCCTTATTGATAGGACACTCAGGTAGTGGGATTGAGTTAACCCACAAGTCTGTGGATGACACCTAGCTGAGTGGTACAGTTGATATGCTTGAGGGAAGGGATGTCATTCAGAGGGACCTTGAAAGGTTTGAGAAATGGGCCAATATAAACCTCATCTCATGAAATTCTACAAGGCCAAGAGCAAGGCCCTGTTCTAGGCTCAGGGCAACCATCAGGATCAGTACAGGCTGAGGTATGAATGCTTTGAGAGCAGCCCTGCAGAGAATGACTCGGGGATACTGGTGGGTAACAAACTGGACATGAGCTGACAATATGCACTTGCAGCCCAGAAAGCCAACTGTATCCTGGGTTACATAAAAAGAAGCATCTTTACTCTGCTGTCATGAGACCCCACCTGGAGTACTGCATCTAGCTTGGAAGTACTCAGTACAAGAAAGACACGCACCTCTTAAAGCAGGTCACAGAGGAGGACCGAAAAATGATCAAAGGGCTGGAACACCTCTCCTATGAAGGCTGAGAGAGTTGGGGTTGTTCAGCCTGGTGAAGAGAAGCAGAATTGTAGATATTTTTCTCCAAAGGACTGGCATAAGTTTGTAGCCACATGTCCATAAGCAAACGGCCAAGGGTCACTATTTAGCTAGATCATTTCAGAGAAACAGAGAAATTTAACAGAAGGTGGTTAAAGTAATGAAAAGACAAGGAAGCAGGTGCTGCGCAGAGATATACAAGGAGTAATTTGTCATTGTGCAACAATGAAATGCAATGGGGAATCTTACTCTGAAATAAACCCTGTCACTGTCTCCTTCTCCAGATGTTCTTCCCCCTCTTGTCCCTCCTCTGTGTTGATTTTCACTTTCTACTTGTTACAGCAATGTATTGGTGCTATATTATTGTTGTCTGGAATATCTTAAAGTCCTACAGAAGGATTCTTGGTGTAGTATTGTTCATTATCATTTGGTAATGTCAGTATTACAGGCCCTTATTACTGTATCATCAGCTACTGCTTTCTGTAATGGAAGATCTCTCCCTATTATAGTTAATACCGGTACTGTGCCAGAGGTCTCTCCACTCTCTGGAAATGCCCCAGAATATGGTTATGATGATGTGACAGAAGCTCCTGAACCTAAAGATGCTTCTCCTTCTGGGCAGAATGAACAGAAAATGGTTGGGACCCCTAAAGAAAGCAAGAAAAACAAGGATTCACAGACAGGTGAGGCCAGAAGAGCAGTGCTATTAGTTTTTATAATCTACAGTTACTGTATGGAACTCAGGGAAAATCAAGGTGGAGGGTACTTCAAGGGATCACGTAGGTTTTATCTAATCAATGTCAGGAAGGAACACTACCTACCTACACAAGTAGTGTAGGTTAGATTTTTTTAAAAACTGTTCTTACAGCCATTCAGTAGCAGTATTTCCACAACGTCTGCAGCTAATCTATACCCATGCCATGTTTTCCTTACAGCTAAGAAAACATAGCACTCAAACACAAGCAGCACCAGTGGCCTCATCCTGTTTCCACCTCTAGCTGACCAGGAAGAAGGCCTATTGGTGGAAAATGCGTATATACACACATAATATGGATCCCTCCAGTAGCTGGCCTTAGACACTTAGTCTAGCCAGTAGCTGCCCTGAATCTGAGATCTTTAAAGTTGCTGGTACCTGCATGTACTAACCCTGGAGGCCCACAGACCCACTCCAGTTTCTGGTAACCAGACCTACACACACACACCTCACACACACACGCACACCAGCACCATACTTCCACCAGTAACTGGCCTTAGACACTCAGTCTACCCAGTAACTGGTCCTGGACACCCCTGGCTTTACAGTTTCTTCACACACCCATATGTACACTAACAGACAGACATACGCACAATGCATCCCCACCATGGGCTTAGACATGCAGTCTACCAAGTAACTAGCCCCTGGATTCCCTCACATCCCTCAGCTGCTGGTGTTGTCCCAAATCTGGGTTCTCTACCTGGTGTGCAAGTCAGTAACACACAGAGTGGAGGTATTCCAAGTTTTCTGCATTGATGTGTATGAATAGGTATCTGTCCCAAGACAGCTCACCTTAGCTCAAGAAATTTCTGTATTTATACACTTATCATTACATATTCAAATAATTAATACATATTCATTGTTATTTGTTTAATTGATTGGTTCTGATTTCCTCATTTCTTATTTAAATCAGTGTGCAGGCACTGTCTTCTTTCATTGTTTTCTTTTGAGTAGGTGGTATAATTTGGGTAGGTGGTCCATGAGTCAGTAGTCATGACTTCCCCCTGCCAGAATTCTCTTTTGCTTACTTCTTCCCTAATCTTAGCAGTTCCACACTGTTCTTTACGGTTTGCCAACCAAACCAATAGTTCATAATTCTTTAACTTCTGTTCTTGACAGAAATTTCCTTCTTACTAACAAAGCCACATTGTCTAGTGGTTAGTTCCTAAAATTAATCTTGGGTAAATCATGTGTAGTCTTATTTTCATATTAGGTAAATAACTAAATAGGATTGAGGCTATACAGAGGACCCATAGCAGCAACAAGTTTTTTGATTATTTCAATTACATTTTACATTTTATTCTTCTAATTAATACAAACTTTAATACAATACTGGTGTCTGAGCATGTGAACCCCCAAGACCCAGAGTCTCACCCCAGTTGGTGACACTTAAAAGTACTCTCCACTCCAGCCTCTCCAGCTACTGGCAGGACAGACGTACAGAGCCCTCTAACTCATAGTCCGGCTCTAGTTGCTGGCACTTAGACCTCCATGCATATACATACGCACATAATGGAGAGTGCTCTTAGTCAGGAAAGCAGTTAGAAATGGGAATTAATAAGAACACAGGACAGATGCTGCTGATCAGAGGCAGGGCATGGCCAAACATGCATACCAGCTACCAGACTGTTGACATGCCACCAGCCCCTTTTATCCCCTTACCATTCTATTTTATAATGTTTGTTCCTCCTCAGATTACATTGATCCCTCCTTCTCTGTGCTTTCGTTTCCTTCTCTGAGCAGCCCATAATAAGCTGTCTATAATCCCAAGATGTTATTCCCCTGTAACTCATAATAAGTCTCATACTCTCGTGGGCAACAACACCCCACAGTCAGTAAGGTGGGTTACATCCTCTTCATGGATTTCAAACACAGACAATGGGTTGAGCACTCTCCTGTGACAGCCACGGGAGGAGCCAGATCTGGGCACATTTGTGAGATGGACAAAGATCTGCTGAACTTGCAATGTGTCAGATAACACTTGAGGCGGTAAAATGGAGTTTGGTTATTTAGGGATTTTTAAGAATTGCCTTTACTGGGAGTGTTTTAAGTTAGATCAGTAACCTGTTTTTCTGGGAAAGGCAAGCTTGATCCTTGCATATGTGTACATGTAGCAGGAGGCAGGATGAGACAAGCATTTCTCAGGTCTTTCAGAGCTGTGCATAACTAAGGTTCTAATTTCTGGAGGAGACAACTGACAGCCCATGCTGCCAGATGCACAGCTAGGGAAGGTAATACATATAGGATGTGCATATCTCAGTGTTCTTCACTTTATGTTTTCAGAGAGGAGTCCTAACATGTCAGGAAACAGGACCTCTGAGGCTGAGAGCCATTCATCCCCTGCTTTTGAAGATATAGGCTATGATGACATTGAAGAGCTGGGACACCAATAGAGAATGCTGAGCTGTACTGACCACCTTTGGAAATATATCTCTGTTCATAAAATGCTAATCGGGCACTGTTGTCCAAGAGCCAGAATCTTTTACCCAGTGTGTGCACAAACCAATCCACACACACTCAGGAGATATATTGTTTATTCAGGCCTGGGTTCTCGATCGTGATTCCACAAATCAAGCGCACCCAGCAGGGCTATTAGTGCTTCATTTATACACAAAAAGTCTACAACAGACCACTCCTACACATACTGATTGGTTACAAATTTGCATACAATTATAATTTCTATTACTTCACTCTACTTCCTTCTACGTATACTAGGGGAGGGGTCTTCACCTGGGCAAGGGACTTCTTGAACTGTGGGCATGATTTTTAGTATTACAATGAAGGCAGTTCAGTTAAGGATACATGAGTCTTCTATTCTGCCAAGTTGGCATGGGGCACAGCAGCTCTGGAATAGTTCGATATGTCCTTGGTAAAAATTGACTTGCCTTGATTACAAGTCCCTTTGTTCTTGTTGCTTGTAGTGCGAGGGACATTTCTGTACCTTATCGTCCTGCCACTTTGATATATACAAATCCAATTTAACACAGTCATATACTAACTACCTGTTACTAGAACCACCTGTCTAGTTACTAGATGTAACAGATGTTATGATCATGAAATTGTGTGGTTTGTTGTAGAATTTTTGTGTATAAATGAAGCACTAATAGCTCTGCTGCATGTGCTTGATTTGTGGAATCACCACCGAGCACCCAGGCTTGAATAAACACTCTATCTTCTGAGTGTGTGTGGATTAGTTTGTGTGCACACCAGGTAAAAGATTCTGGCTTTAGGACAACAGTTTGTGGCGACCCAGATGAGACGGTCATAACTCCTTGCCCAGGTTGACTTGCCAGCTGCCGGTGGGGAGACATCGCTCTTTGGATTCCAGCTTGCATCGACCTTTTTGATCAGGGATTCTGTGAGTACTCGCCCCAACCACAGCAGGTAAGCAATATTATGGTGCAACACTTAAAAATAATAATTATTATTATTATTATTTAAAGGGGAAAAAAAGGAGTAAATAGGTCATATACACTTGACAGTGATGACTGGAGTATATGGTTAAGGACATTCTTTTTGGGGAAAAAAAAAAATGTGAGCAAGGCAGCCCGTGGTACCTCCTTGCTCCCCTTTGGGATGCATTTTGAAGTACTGGAATAAATTTGGAGGGGATGCCCTGACAAAAGAGAATTTAAAGGTATATTGTGCACGATAGTGGCCAAAGTATAAATTGGAAGATGAAAAAAAATGGCCAGAAAAGTATCCTTAAGTTACAATACTATATTGCAATTAATGTTATTCTGTAGAAGAGAGGGCAAATAGGAGGAGGTTCCATATGTGGATCTATTCTTTACATTGAGAAATTATCAAAAAATACAGAAGAAATTACATTTGATGTGTAAGGATGCTGATGGAATGTTTGCACTAGCTGAAAGAACAAGTGAGGGGAAAAAAGTACTTAAGTGTTGTCCAGCTTGCAGTATAGGAAAGAATCAATGTGTGATTGTAAAGAAACAGGATACTGGAAGAGTGAATGTCCAAAAGGTCACTCAAGTTGGGCACCAGCTTCAGCTGTGATGCTGTGAGAAATAATTGAGGTAATCAATGATGACTCAGACTGACAGGGACTAGGGGTCGAGAAAATGGAACCCCCAGCAGAACCTCTGGCTAGTATAAAGCTAGGGAATGGAACAGTGAAATTTTTAATTGACACAGGGGCAACATATTCGGTGTTAAATAGTTGTAAGGGACCAGTGAGTAAATATTCTATGGCAGTGATTGTTGCTACGGGAAAGCGAGAGGTTAGACCATTTTTCCATGGGACAGGATTTGTTGATTAAATTGTGAGCACAAATAACTTTTGACCAAAAGAAAATCCAAGTGCATGTTCCACAAGATAATGCCTGGAAAGCACAGATCTCTGTGTTACAAGAATGATCAGAAATGGAGGAGAAGGGAGAAGAAAACCAAGGTGGGATTTCCTCCAAAATTATGGATGCAGTGATTCCTTTTGTTCAGGCAACAGAGAAGCCAAGAAGAGCTAAATCAGCAGAACCGATAAAAGTGGTATTAAAGCCAGGAGCAAGACTGGTAAAACAAAAACAATACCCTATGAAGTTAGAAGCTAAGACTGGGCTAGAGTCCATGATTCATAATTTCCTAGAGTAAAAATCTTGCTCACAAAAATATCGCATAGTGCAAGATCTGAGAGCTATTAATCATATGGTGAGAGATGTTCACCCGGTGCTGCCTATCCCATATACTCTACTGACAACAACTGGCAACTCAAATATTCGTTTCACAGTTTTGTATTTAAAGGATGCCTTCTTTTGCATTTCATCGGAAGAACAAAGCCAGAATCTATCTGCTTTCAAATGGGAGAGTCCTACAACAGGACACAAGATGCAGCTGTGTGCAGGAAGGTACTTCCTCAAGGAATGATACCTTGAATCTGGCATCTTTATTACCATTAAGTGAGAAAGAAGAATTGCTACATGATTTCTTGCAGACTATCAAACAAGTATATTCTAGCCATGCAGATGTAAAAGATGATACTCTTTTGCTGTATCCTGGTTGGGAATTTACTGATAGAAGTAGCTTCATGATCAAAGGAGATCAGTAAGTTGCATATGTCATGTTAACTTTGGAAAAAGAAATAGAAGCTATGCCTTTACCACCAAATACCTTGGCTCAGAAATCAGAACTGATTACATTAACCCAAGCACTAGATATTGAAGAGAAAAAGCGGATTAATATTTCCATGGATTCAAAATACACCTTTGGAGTGGTGCATGCACATGGGGCAATCTGGAAAGAAGGAGGATTATTGTCATCCCAGGAGAATTCAATGAAGTACAGTGGAGAAATTCTAAAATTCCCTAATTCCTGAAAAGACTGTTAATATGCAGATTCCAGAATAGAGCACAAAGGAGGACAAGCTTGCTGAAATTTTTTAATTGCATAAAGACATATGCCATAAGTGTGGACAGCCAAAAGCATTGCACAAAGATGTGAGATATGTTTAAGGAATAATCAGAAAATTCAGAGAAAGGCCAGTTCCAGGAGTGGTTCCAGGCTTAGTACCTGGAGATTACTGGCAAACTGATTTTTCAGAATTACCTAACTGTAAAGGATATAAATACTTGTAATTGTTGATACTTTTTCAGGTTGGCCGGAAGCTTTCCCACGTCACAACAAGAAAGCTAAGGAAGTTATAAGGGTACTCCTGAAAGAAATAATACCTACGTCTGGAGTTCCAGAAGAATTTCCATTGGATAGCGGACCACATTGTATAGCTGCAGTTGTACAGGGAGTCTCTAAATTTTTGCAGATTAAATGGGAATTCATACCCCATGGAGGCCACAATCTAGTGAAAAGGATGAATCAGACATTGAAACAGCAGATTAGGAAACTATGTCAAGAAACCCAAATGAAATGAACAGACGTATTGTCAGTGACCTTATTTCAAATTAGGGTGACCCCTAGAACAAAAGAGAAAGTGAGTCCATTTGAAATTTTATACGGAAGACCTTATGTTGCAGAATTGATGACAGCTGATAGTCAAATGCATTTAATAGGGGAGCAAATTCTACAAGATTATTTAATAACTTTAGGTAGGAGTATTAATTCTCTTCATAGATACATTCAAGTTAGAGCTCCTGTGTCCCTGGATTTCCTGGTACACCCCTTCAGACCAGGAGAGTTGGTGTACCTGTGGACCTGGAACGACGAACCTCTTGCTGAGAAGTGGAAAGTACCCTACCAGATCCTGCTAACAATCAAGGCGGCTGTGAAATTTCAAGGGCTCAATTCCTGGATTCATTATACCCAAGTGAAAGCAGCCCCTCTGGAAACTTGGAGAAATGTTTATGATCATTGTTTCAATTACAATGACGATTCTAGTTACCTGCTGTATGATTCAATGTATTCCTTTGTGTACAATTTCTGGTAAGGAGAGAATTTGAGACAAAAATATGAAAGTGTATATTTGAGTCTCAAAAAGGGGAGAAATTATATACAATTTTGGAGATTTTCTAAGAACTAATAACAGGTGGTTAGTATATGACTGTGTTAAATTGGATTTGTGTATATCAAAGTGACAGGACAATAAGGTACAGAAACATCCCTCACACTACAAGCAACAAGAACAAAAGGACTTGTAATTGAGGCGTTGATCGTTACCAAGGACATGCAACAACCCCATGCAACGCTACAGGCTTGGGGAAGTGTGGCTGGAAAGCTGTCTGGCAGAAAAGGACCTGGGGGTTC
>JAVSBS010006991.1:19430-32357 GCA_033124195.1 Coracias cyanogaster | reverse complement strand
TTCAAATACCTTGTAAGTATACCTAATGAAGAAGCCAAGTACCCCGTAGAAGAACAAAACAATTTAGGAAACCAAATTCACATTGGCATATAATGGATTCTAAAAGCAAAGCAGAATGGGGAAAAAAAAAAGAGGAAAACTTTTTTCTATAAACTGCCCCTTATGAGAAAACTAGATGGATCAGGTTGCATTGCCTCTAGGAAAGCAAGCTTCTTCTCAAAAATCAAAACAATTAATTTAAATACCTTGTTAAACAATCATTTCTTCATTTCACTTATAAATGAAGTGCCTGTTTAGAAGGTATGTATTTCATGGCATTAAATAACCCACAAAAGACCTTCTTTTTTCAGATCTTCTTGAATGGATCTATCAGGTAGCTCCATCTGGCTTTTATCTTCCCAAAATAAAGTTAATTTCTATTTTACATCAATGTATACCATTTTTTTGTCTAGATATTTGTTCAAGTAGAAAAACAGAATATTATTTATTCAATAGTTTGCAGTGAAGTCTCTTCTGAATTTCTCAGGAGTTTTTAATTCTTCACCCATTTACAGGTACAGGTATTTTGATAGGCAGGAAAAGCCTTCAAAACCACAATGTGTATAAACTGGATCAACGAGGATGTATATAGAAGTTTGCATAATTTTCTAAGTGGTCTAATAAAATGTCATTAGTCTACCTACAGACCTTGACATGGTAAGTTGGAGAGTAAGAGTGAGGGTGACAATAGTATCAATTATACACTTACTTTGCAGTGACAACACCAGTTACGTGTTCCTCTCTCAAAGAGTAGTATAGTGGTGTTGATATCATAACATCAAATTTTGGTAAAACTGAAAAAAAAAATTACAGAAAGCATTACATTCACACAAGAAGTAACATCACTTTCTTTTTTTGAGTAATAAGATATATTATTAACCGAACCCTATGCATGCCCCAGACTGAGACTTTTTGTTGAAAGAACAAGCATCACAAAAGCAGCCTGCACACAAGCTTATAAGACTGAAGTATAAAACATTTAATTTATTCAGCCTTTACAGAATGATCAGCAAGCTTCATGATCAGACATTACACAGATATTTTGGGATGAACACATTGCCCGCACAATCCTGGAAAAATAGAGACAATAACTGCACCTCATAGGCTTAAGATAAGTGTTTTAAAGATTGCATGATATCCAGACACTACCGTAGCAGGTCATTAAAACTACCAAAGAAAAACAGGGCAGCTCATAAGATGATGTTTTTCCCAGGACACACAGTCAGTCTCAGAGAAGTAAGAGATTTGGAAATTAGACTTTCTGTGAATATTCAGAAGGTTCATGCTAGCCAAGGGAAGCTAGTCTAAATTAATGGAGAATCAACTACCAATTTTGGTCACTACTAAACGCCCTTAAGTAACACTTACCATATTCCATCACTTTAAATCTTTGATAATGAACTTGACCCTATTAAAAAAAATCATATGAGAAAATACATACAATTGTGGTTAGATTAGCGAGTTTAATATACCTTCTAGGTCAAATCCCACCCATATTCAATCTAAATTACAACTTCTGACATGATGTGATCCATAATCGCAGCTCAACCATTATCAACTCCCGTTATAGAGCTTCTGTAGGAACCAGTAGTATGTATTTGCACCACAGAAGGACACAGAAGCTCACATGAAGCTGATTCTAAGACCATATAATTAAAAGCTTGTGGAGCTTCTGATTCGTAGACATTGACATATGGCTGGTTTCTGTATAAGAAAAAAAACCAACAAGTATCTGAGCTAGCTAGCATAAAACTACCTAGCATAAGTACTCACAGTCCTCATGATGAACCACAACTGACCTACCAGCAGTATCTTTACTAGCTCATGTAAAATTAGCTGAAATATCTCTATGCAAAAAAGAAGCTCCCACAGTGTCTGTCTAGAGAACAAGATAGTTTCAAAAGCATCTATAATCTTAAGATTCGTTATCTACTCAAAAGTCAGCTAAAATTTTGTTACAGTCAACAGTGCATACTTACTTCAACAGAGGTACTCTTGAGTCCTATCTTCCTCTCTTGTTTATTTGTTAGTTAAAAATTAATGCAAGAAATAACCTATACTATATATTGTTACTTGTTTTCTCTTCTGTTTTCCTGTTTTTCCTATTTTTTTTTTATTTCCTGATTTTCCTCAGGAGGGTATCCGAAAACATATTCTGCCATATCTCGACATGTGGTGCATCAGGCCATATATGGCACATCATTAAGAAATTAATTTTTAAGGATTTTTTCACTCTCTGAACATTAAAAATTCAGCAGCTATTTTTGTTCTGCAGTACAGTAACTGTTGACCAACAAGTCATTGTAGTCAGCCACATAATTTTTGTTTTTTATTATCTTACTTGGTTATTCTTCCTTGCTAAAGTGTAATTAAAGTTGTGCCAGGGGAGGTTTAAATTGCATATTGGGAAAAAATTCTTCACCAAAAGGGTTGTCAAGCATTGGAACGGGCTGCCCAGAGAAGTGGTGGAGTCACCATTGTGGAAGGTATTTAAAAAACATGTAGATGTAGTGCTTAGGGACGTGGTTTAGGGCTGGATCTGGCAGTGCTGGGTTAGTGGTTTGACTTGATGATCTTAAAGGTCTTTTCCAACCTAAATGGTTCTGTGATTGTATGACTATGATTCTAATCAAACATGTGCGTCATTTGTCTGCAGACATACAACCCTCATTCAATGATTTTTTCACAGCATCATACCAAAAGCTGCCATCAACAGGGAAATGGCATGGGCAGAACCTAGAACTGGAGCTATGAACCTCAGCTGATCTGCTTGACACAGGCATTACACTGGAGTAATGATTTTCCAAGAGGAAAATTGGAGCTCAGCTGGACTGGAAGAACAGGCTGAGAAACTGAAGGAGTCTCCACTTCCAAAAGGACAGGAAGGGAGAGGCTCCTTTTGAAAGCCTATTTTGCCTCTCTGCTAAGAGTCTTCTGAAAAATAGGGGAAAGATGAAGACAACAGCCTGTCACTAGGAGTGGCTATTTTGAAAGGTCAATATTGCCAGCTGTTGCTCAATTGGATGATTAGGTTATGTTAATGTGGAGCTCAGAAGTCTGATTACTTTGATTATTCCTGAGAACAGGGACAGCACTACAAGTTATAAGTGCTGGGGTATCTCAGTGAACATGGTCTGAAATGTGGAGTAAAGGAGACTGAATATGGATAATCAATTGTCAGGTAGCACCAAGATTTGTCAGATGTGAATGAGTGTCTGTGGCAAGAGAGGATAAACTGAGAACTCCTGTGGGAAAAACCCTAGGACCAGAAGCCAAGCTGGAAATAATTATAATGGATCTCTTTACCTGACTAATGACTTTGCAAATTAGGCATGTCAAACCAAGCCCCTTATACCTCTCTATTTACACCTTTCCCAGCAAGAGACTTCTATCAAAAGTAAAAATCAGATTGCTACCAATTTCATGATTAAGAGATGAGCGCTCTTGACTGTACCTTCTCTAAAATGACCACATTTACGACAAAAAGCAAGCCTTGCTTCATAGTACAGGGAACGGAAAAGACCCTATATCAGGTTCAAATCCTGACAATTTGAACACCAAAGCAGATTTCCCACTTAAGACACTTTTCAGCCAAACTGGTTAGAAACAGGACAAGTAACAGCACTTCAACCACTCCATGTCAGTTCAGCTCCTCAGGGCAGGGCTGTCTCTCTGGCAAATATTGTTAAGTATTTTGGAGTGGAAGTTGTTAAACCAGTTTCCAGGAGTGGTGGCTTCTGAGACAAGCAGTTAGTCATATATGCAATCCCAAGAGAGATTTTTTTTTTTAAAGATAGGAAAACAACACCATGCCTATTCCACTTGTTTTCAGAGCTGCTTTATTCTAGTTTTTGTCTTCCACAACTTCTCCTGCTACTTGAATACACCCTTCTAGACTATCAGCATTTTGCTTGAAATCAGCATTTCTTAAACAGTAAAACACCTACTACATATTGTGCACACTGCCCAGAGTATTAAGAAAAGTGACAAAGAGAGATTCATGTAAGTATTCTGAGATAGTGAGGACGATGAAGCCTTTCTGCAGTTGAGCTTTAGTGATCCTTAGATGTCAGGATCCGCAGCATCTAACAACTACAGCCCAGATTTTGCTCTGCTGTGATGAACCAGCTCTGTTTGAAGTCATTGAGTCTAAGCCAACAAGTGAAATCACAGGAATTTTTCCCCCAAAATTTCTTCTTCTTCTTTGGCAGCTGAAAGTCCCTGAAACTAATCTGGTCCAGGTCCATTTTCTTACTTGTTTCTGACATTTATGTGCGTCACAAGTTCTAGCATCAGGAAAGACTCTGGGTGTGGTCACAGAGCTTTGGTCTGAAACAGTGCAGTGCTGGACTGGCTGAGCTCCTGTGCTCCCACCATCTCACGGCCTGGGTCAGAAACACTCCTCTGATTCTGCTTTGCAGCTAAATAAAACAGATTCTTATCTAGACAGAATTAGCAGAAGCATTTAATGATCAATTTTTGTGCTTTATTTTCACATGCATGAAATAAACCCCAAAATAAAATTCTGTATGAATACCCAAACTTCTGTTCAAATCCACTAGCACAGTCTTCAGAAATGGAGTCCCACCAATGTCACCAGTGTTCATACTATCAGATCCTAATTAACTATCAGTGCTCATTTGCAAATACACAGCCAATTACAATGGTTTTGTGTACACTGTGATTTTGAAGGAAGGTGACACTTTTTAAAGGAATGCTGTGTGTAACCTCAACGGATCAAGTGTGGAATCTGTAGCTGATCTAGCAGTAAAAGTTCACAGAATTCTCTGTGGATACACTGTAACATACATAAATCTTCAAAAGTTAAACAATTCTAAGTGTAAAGTAAATCAACCCCAGTTGATTTTGAAAGTGGCTTTACAGCTGAAGCTTTTAAAAATATACAGTACTCTTCAAAGATATTTTAGAAAGCTCTCATTGCACCTGAAACATTACTATTCTTCAATATTTGATCATAAATTTCCAAATAACAACTTCTATAAATTAGAATACAAAATGCTTTATAACTGGGAACAACTTCTGGTTGGAGATGCCTACTACCAAAACTCAGCAACTATAAGCCTTTCAGCAACAGGCTCCACAACAGGAAATAGAAGATATCCAACTAAAATACAAGGTGGAGACTTGGGAATCAGTCTGTAATTACTCTGTCTTGAATTCTCTTGGAACAGCTGTACTAACACCTGAACTCTTACTAAAAAGTACTACAGGATGTTTAACAGCAGCAAGCAGCCAGAAACTGATTTAAAACAGGATTCAGAGGCAGTACTTCCAGGAATCCAAACTTGGTACACTTGGAAACTGATCTGTAACCACTAGAAGTGAAATGTTATTTACTGACTTAACAACACTCTTTAAAGACAAGAGGGAAATCTGAGACAGAAAGGCTGCACAGCTGTCTAACTAGAAAGCTCAGGTCATGGAATCAAGATACCAAAGTCATGTGGAGATCAGCCTAGGTTTGCCACCTGAAGATGTTCCTAAAGACTTCAGTAGATCTGTAAGCTGCACTGGATGTCATACAGACCCAGCAGTCCCAGTTAAGAATAGGTAGACATATCTATTAAAAATGCCAGACAGGTACTCAGTATTCCTTAGCAGGAAATCCAAGTTCTCAGTGACCTCTGTTATCAGGAAGGGATTGGTGAATCTATGTAACTTTATATAGGACACAGAAAAATCCTCTACCTCCCTTGGTCAGCAGAACAGCTGCAGAACAGTGAAGCACATCTGCTCAGAGTGATCCAGGTGGGTCACTCACTAGCTTTCACTGAACACCAACTAAATCTCCACCACATCACCTACACAGAAGCATCCACACATCCTAAACTTCAAACTGAATCTCATCCTAGATGACCTTCTATTTCAGGGCATAAACCCACTTGTAACCGAGAGAGCTTCCCATTAGAAAATTATCTTCCTTTATTCTCAAAGTTTCTTGCAGGTTTCATTAATCCAATGGTATGACAAGCTATTAGAGAACTGTCTGTGAGACAAGACAGACTTGGCGTAATAGCTGTGATAGTTATTTAATATATTCTCCATATGGTAGCCTTATCCAATGTAAGATGCTCTGTAGGCATATGCTACAGAAAAAATGCATAGTGCTTTGTCATTATATCCTTTTAACACAGAATTTGAAAATTAAAGCAGAGCAGGTGAAGGATGGAGGAAAAAGTCTGAAAGTAAACAAGCTAAGTTTTATGTGTGAGGCTTGGGGTCACTGTTTTATTCCCATAGGATAAGCATTGTAAGAATAGTCAGGTTTTTCTGGAACCCAAAGCCTACAACCTTTTTTTTTTCATGTAATATACTGTTCTTTTTCTCGTCTATTTTAATTTTCAGTTCAAAGAGTTTTATGTCAGAAGGAACCATTTAGGCTGACCTTTTGTCCCGGGTTTGGTTTTAGTTCAGTTACTCCTGCAGTCTGCATTATTATAACGTACTTTCTAAAAAAGCAACCATTCCTGATGCTAAAACATCAAGTAGTACAGAAGACCTCACATTCATTTTTTAATTTGTTCCAGTGATTAAGAGCCTCATTGATAAAAGACATACATATGCCAAAGAGAATTTGTCTGGTTTCAATTTCTATTTCTGCCTTTCTCCACTAGATTAAAACATCTTTTAAAACCTGTAGCAGCACTCACAGACTGTAATCAATAAATCCATTGATGCATTTGATGCCTTGATGTACAGTCAACAGACGGGACTTCTGCAGTTTCCCCACTGTGGAACACTCTTCCTTGGCTTCAACTGCAAACTTTGTCATCAGTTTGCATTAGAAACACCCTGAGTAAGTGTCAATTGTCCAAAAATCAATCCACCTTTCTTTGACAAACTTTACATATATTGCTCTTCTTCATTAGGATTTTGTACAATGAAAAGCCTTTACAAAAATCTGTTACAGCAGTAAATCTACCTTATTAGCCAAATACATACTAGCCTTAAAGAATTTAATTCTTTATCAGTGGAATCCAAGTCACCTTTATCATTGTTTTTCTCATGCCAGAGGACAAGCCTATAGTTTCCCATGTTACCTCACTTACTCTCATCTGTTAAGGACATGCATCTTCTGATCTTCTCAAATTTCCCCACACTGAGATTCATTTAACCCCTCAGAGCCACAACCCCTATTAAATGTTTCCATCTCTGCCACATAATTACTGTTTCCTTGTATTTCTGGGCTCTGCCACTGCTGGAATTTCTTTTGTTTCTAGCAAACTTTAAAAACTCTTTCATACTTTTATTACCAATCAAGTTTTCCTTGGGATCTTTACATTTCCTACAAATATGCAAGCGCTTAGACTTTCATTTATATTGATATCCATCTCCTAGTTCCTTTTTTTTTTCCACTTTCCCTAAGAAACTGCAGTTTCTTAAATATTAACCGTTTCCCCTGTCAATGAAAAGAATTTCACTTCTTTTCTGCCCAAGTTTATCTTTGCCCAAGAGAGCACTTTGTTAAATGTATCAAAAGCATCTTGCAGTACTTTCCACCTCGAATTATCTCCTGCAACAATAGTGAACAGAGAAAAATATCCTCTAGGATATCACTCTAGTGATGAACATTACCCCTGCCCCTGGATATTCTTCATGCCACTGAAGCATTTAGAGCTCTATTAAGAACCACAAACACTCTAGGCTAAAACCCTAAGTTTTAAAAATTTAATTGTATGGAAAATTAGACAAAAATACGACAAAGACAACCTAGGAAAGGTTGTACCCCAGCAGATCTAACATGAAGGCCTTTGGCAGCAGCAGTTCAACACCTAGAGAATGGCATCAGTCAAGGTACCAGCAGTGACACTGTGCCAGCTCAGTCTTGGGGGCTTTCTGGTTAACAATTCTTAATGGAGTGTACTTTTGTGCATTTGTCCAGATGGTTTTGATTCCACACTTACCAGTGCTGTGCTCCACAGTTCAGTTATGCTGTTTTAACTATTTTGAAATTGCGCTTTACCTCCTTCACCTGGTGCCTTCTAGCTATGTATTGGAAGAGAGTGTGAACAACATGTTCTCTATTTACTTTCCATTTGTTACTCATGACTTGATAGACACTCTCACCCTGACAGATGTTTTCCAGGCTTATTAACCTGTAGCAGTACTGAATGGCTACAGTTTACAATACCATCAGCTAAGTCTACTAAGATTTCACTTCACTTGTCTGTTTTCTCACTGTTGTTTCATTAGCCCAGATGAATCTATAAAGCATTTTTCTTTCAATTTTATGGGTTTTTCTCCTTCTCTTTTTGGTTTTGTTTCAGGAGGGAGTGGCACCCATATTCACATCCTGAAAATGAAGAGATGATAAGTTGTAGAGGCTATTGATGCTATTGATTATGCGTGTGCTGTGCTTGCCTTGATTGTGAGCTGCTGAAGCCTTGTTGCTGTTTTCTCTGCACCTGGAAGAAGCTGAACAGTGAAAACTAGTTGAAGCTAGTCACGTGGTTTGAACTTTAGCCAACACAGATGGGCACATGAACAAAGAAGAAAAGGTCCAAAGTGTATAGTGAGGAAGACTATTGCCTTCATCTTGAAGACCCCAACATAAGACCACCAGGCAGCAGTGCGCATGCAACAAGAGGATTGACTATATGATAATGAATTCCTCAAAATAATTATAATGATCACGCCTTTTCTTGGAATGTGTAAATTTATATAGAAAAAATGCAAGCTGAGCTTGCGAATTGGCACTTGAGTGAGAAGACATCCCCCTGTGCCCAGCGCCATAATAAACATGCCTGCTTCACAACTCTTTCTGAGTTGGGAGGTTCTTTTCTGCAGATCAAAAATAGTTGCTGCAGTTCCTTCAGCAGTGTCCTCCTGACTTCAGGATTACTCAAAACCTCACAGAAAGCCCAAACAAAATTTCACAAACACTTTTTCACCTGGCCAGCAAGCTGTTGAAGGAGCCCACCACTGTTACCACCCTTTGTTCTCATGTCTTTGCCAGACTTTCCGACCTCCTGAAAAGGACCTACACAGCTGTGAGTGTGGCTGTGCTGTGAACCAGATCAGTGAACTGGTTTGGGTTAGGCAAAGAAAAACACAGAGATGCTTTTCAATCTGGGTCACTTCCCCAGCGTGCTTGAGACCTCAGCTTTACTACAGCTGCCTTAGCATGACGGAGAAGCTATTGAACAGCAGCACAGGGATGAGAAAGAGAGAATGAGTACAGGGACAAGGGCAGGAGCAACTTAAAACATTTTTTTCCTATCAAAGGCATTAGTAGCAACTCCACACCCACATGAGAACTTGTTCGAAAAATCCAGTCATGACACACTCACTTGAGCACTACTCTCACCTCCTTCAGACTACAGAAATCCGTAACACATATAACTGGTACTAGTAAATATCACTCCCAAGTAATACGTGATCACATGAGTTTTTCTGCTTTATACCCCACCATCTCCCTCATTAGGTAAGATTAAGCCATCCTATTTGTACTTGCTAAATGTCTCTGAACAGCCACTGCAAGTCAAGTCGGAAATGCAGTGCCCAAATTACAGGCATTTAAAGCAGGCTGAATAAACCTGACACACAGAGTTTTGAACAGCTAAACCTCCAGCTATTTTTGCAACTTAGCCCATGATGTATGAGGAGTGTACAGCTTAAAGGATTGGGCTGATAGAACTATTACCAAAAGCAACATGCAAACTAGATCACACTAGTTTTGTTATGCAATAGTTCTGCTTTGCTATTCATCCTTTCTATTTTGCACAGTTATTTTTTCCTCAGTAACTCCTCAGTCATTGTGAATTGCTAAACACCCCTAAAACTAGGCAGAGATTTGTAAATAGTCTTTGATTCCACACCCCTAGAGACAGTGACTGGCTGCACAGCAGTGCACAATGAATTTCTGTATATTCGCTTACAAAATAAACATAAGGGTGTTTCACTTAAAAAAAAAAAGTGAGTACTCTGTAAGATCTTTCTTTTATATTAAAACCCACACTTTTAAAATAACATTTATACTTTTGAATCAAAACACAGACCTTAGGATAAAATATGTTTGCTTGCTTTCTATCTTTCCTTACAAAATCACATACTACTGAAAATCTTCTGAGGCTGGCATAATATCTTTGCTTCACCAAAGTAAACAATTTTATTCACATCAGCAGAAATGAAATCTCTCTGTGATTTGGCAATGTTAATACTCACGTTCACTTCCGCCTCTATGGACCAGTCTCCTAGTGGAGGGTTCACTGATAACTGAAATTTTTTGGAAACTACGCCCAAATCACCTTCCTCCATCAACCACTGCTGAATCAATTTCTTCCGAGGGTCCTAGGAGAAAAGTCAGGCTGCATGTTAAATGCCAGTGGTCTTTCTAGCCAGATTTAGGTAGCAATAGTAGCAAATCATAAATTCATATGGTCTTTATTCATCACCTGAAGTTGGAATATATGACAAATTCCAGTGTATAACTAGATTCCTGTGGATACTTACTCGGATATATATATTCAGAGATGCTTTGTAAGGTTTGAGATCAGGATAGACGGTGATAATCCGAAACATCACGTCTTGTCCGGGTTTATACATAGATTTATCAGTCTGGATGAATACAGAGATGCTCTTTGGCATGTACATCAAGCTGGTACGGTTAGAGAAGATGCGCCGGCCCTCAGCATGGCCTTCCACCAGTAATTCATAGTTGCCAGAAGGACTGTTCAAAGGCAGCTAAAAAGAAAACAGTGGCTCTCTGTTAACCATCCAAAATATTCTTGAAGATATTATTATCCCAAAAACATCTGACAAAGATCTGACATACTCCTGAACTTGTTAACTTCATGTAACTTCTCAAAAAGAGAAAGAGGATTTCAGGGTTTTAAAGTGTCATTTCAACAATTATCTGAAAACATATTAGCAGAAGCATCTTTTCACATATTTGTATCTAGTTTTCAGTAGTAATCAGGTTTTCTGTAATGTAAGTATCTATGTATTCATACACCATTCATGGACTCACACACACATTGTGCTCTCTCTTTTCACAGATATTCAGAAACTTCTAAGGTTTTATTTTGGGGTTTGGGGTTTTGAGGTTTTTTGTGACTTCATCATGTTTTGGCATCAAATTTTCCAAAAATAAAAGAGCTGAAGGAGCTAAATGTAGGCAAGATGAACAGGACAGTAGGAAAACCTTGCACTTCTTTTTACAAGCTTTAGGTTCATGTCCTATGGAGTAGATAAAGCAAATTCAGAATGAAGATCTCACAAGGTGATGTACTGTTCTTCAAGAGAAATCTCACTGAGTTTGTCTCATTTAAACGTAATGATTCATAATTACAGTACAAATTGTGACTCATCTATAAAGTAAAATAATTGTTCTTCCCAAAATATTACGGAATAAAGGGACATTTTATATCATTAACTTATTTAAGATAGAAATTGAAGGCTCCTTCAATTCAATAAACACAGATACCACTGGCAAGGAAATTTAGAACACAAAAGATGAGAACAACCATTCACAGGTATCTCTGTGTCTCCCCAGAGGACAGAGGAAATCTGGAGCTCATAATTCAGACGCATCAGTTCATTTCCTGAAGTTAGGTGGGAGGAATCCCAGCCACAGGGGTTGAAAGGCTTAAAGCAGAGCTGCTGCAGCACATGGGAATTTCACCTAGAGGAGAGCCTACACAGACAATGACCGAACCCAGGGACATCTCAGCCCAGATGCTGGCTTCTGAACTGCCATCTGCTTAGGAGTGTCTCTTTGAAGGAGGAAAAGGGTTTTTAACACGCAGATTGTTCCAACAAGTAGACCTGCTAAAATGCTTAAGAGTCACATGCTTCTGTTTGCAGTTACAACAGTAAATCTGGGGTAAAATCTCTGAAGTTAAGACAACTAAAACAGACAAGCTTGCATTTTTAAGCACAGCATATGGAAATAAAGTACTCCTTTTGCACCAGTAATGAGAATCACAGCTGTTACCTCACCAGGAACAGCACTTCCAAAGTATCCTACCAAGCTCTATAATGAAAAGGTGGTGTGCTGTCAAAACTCCTTTTAACAGTGCACAGTGAGGTAACAGAAATTCCCAAACAGAGAAAAATGTCACAAGGTAACAAATGACGTAGATGCAAATGTGTTTAGTGAATACATTTCTGTGTGTTTACCTATGAAGAGGAATCAACTACAATTTCATCCTTCTCTGTTGACTTTCCGTTTTTAAAAACAAGCCAGGTATAAAAAAATCAGGAAGAGGAAAAATAAACAGGCTCTCTTCTTCACTCATGAGCAGGCATATGATTACACAGGAAGAGAAGATTCCCCCTTCAAAATCTGGACTTATATAACTAAATTTTAGGTGCAAAGCTCCACACTGAAATCGATTCTGCATTTTCCTCAACTGCAGGTTTTTGTATGCACACTGCCAAGAACATATGATTCATATATTTTAACACTCTCCAACTTCCACGCCAAGTATTCTGGAATATATTAAATAGGAAGAACAGCCTTAGTTACTGCATCTATCAAATATTACCTCAAAATTAACTAATTTGTAAATATTACTATTTATTAAAGAAGGTGTTTTCCCTAAAAAGCAGGCAGGATTCCTTACAAGAAGTCCAGGAAACATTATAAATATTTAAAATCAAAATATATGGAAAATAAGCTTCTTTTGTCTCATCATAGCAGTAAATTGTGCTCTTACATAATTATTTTAACATTCTTGCAAGTATTGTCATTGATTTATTCTTTGGAAGTCTATAAATGACATTTGGAGACCTGATATATATTTTTTGTATCTTTTTCCTACCAAGAATAATGATACATAGCATGGGTTACTCCCTTGATTTTTATACTTTTTATATTTCAAAAGATCTTTCCTTCCTGCAACATGATGACAAAACTGTCTTTTG
>JAVSBS010006991.1:0-14024 GCA_033124195.1 Coracias cyanogaster | reverse complement strand
TTTAGATAATGTGGCCTCAGATATTTTTACAACCCAAATAAACGTGCTGTTAAGCTCTTGGATATCATTCCATCAATGAGCCATTAGTGCCACAGCTTTTACTTTAATTATGCAATGTAGAATAGAACAGAACTATTTCAATTGGAAGGGACCTACAACGATCATCTAGTCCAACTGCCTGACCAATTCAGGGCTGACCAAAAGCTAAAGCATTAAGAGTACTGTCCAAACGTCTCTTAAATGCTGACAGGCTTGGGGCATTGACCATCTCTCTAGGAGGCCTGTTCCAGTGTCTGACCACACTTTCAGTAAATAAAAGTTTGACCACACTTTCTAACAAGTCCAAACCTCCCCTGGCACAGCTTTGAATCATTCCCACATGTCCTATCACTGGATACCAGGAAGAAGAGACAAACACCTGCCTTTCCACTTCCCCCTCTCAGGAAGCTATAGAGAACAATGAGGTCACCCCTCAACCTCCTTTTCTCCAAACTACACAAACCCAAAGTCCTCAGTTGTTCCCCATAGGACATTGCTTCTAGCCCTTTAACCAGCTTTGATGCCCTCCTCTGGATGCATCCAAAGACCTCCACAACCTTCTTAAATTGTGGGGCCCAGAATGAGGTGGTACTCCAGGTGAGGCTACACTAATGCTAAATAGAGTGGGATGATCACCTCTCTTGACAAGCCACTTATGCTGTAGGATGTTGTTTGTCCTCTTGGCTGCCAAGGCACACTGCTGACTCATTTTGACTCAGATTTTCTTTTGCTGACTTGGTTTGGTTAGACCTCATTTATATCTCCTAAAAAGTCATGGGTTTATACCTATCTTTTACTCATTTGTTTCACGGAGTAAGCAAACAAAAATTAATTTGTTTTATTTATGGCCTTCTTGATCCTAAACATAAAAGCATTCCTAGATGGACTGAACACAGGTTATCCTGGCTGCTGCCAGCATGCTAAAGGAAAAATCCCATCCAGCACGTACTATCTATTGAAATTATAACCTGGGTTTAAACCAAATGACTCACATCCCAAAGATGAAGTTTGTGGGTAGCACACTATAGTACTTCATGCTGGTATTCAGAAGCTTAATGGGGATGGGTAGCATCGGGTCCTAAGCAACACAATTCTTTCCACAACATGTTCATGCTACCATTAAAACCACAATTTTTTTTCTCATCATCCCTCTCTCCTCTTCATTTCAAAAGCAGCCCGTGCAGTTGTCAACTCTGAGCAACCCCACTGGCCTTTGAGGTTTTCCAGTCATTAGGCTCAGGCAAAATATACACTTCTTTTCCCAGTAGCCAGTGGAGAGGGCACCCTGCTCCACTGCACAGTGGCAGGGAGTCCCATGCTTGGCCAAGTTTGCTTGGCACACAGGGCTACAGGCAACCACCAGCTACAGGAGAGGAATTACACAGTCCTGCAGAGTACCTGGTCTGCAGGCAATGTAAAACCCCTCAACTTGCTGATGTATTTATTCCCAGCATCTACCCAAAGAACTCCATGCCCAAACAATCACACTAAAAGAGACATCATTTTAGCTAAAGGAAACCTATTCCTTCCTAACTGAGGACAGTCCAAGTTAAGTTACTGTTAACTAGGAGGATTTTTTTAAAGGGTTCATGAAATTTCACTGGTAAAGGAGGCTGGATGCAGAGTAACTAGCAACAACAGAGACAGAATAAAGCTACTTGCTGAAATTTCTCTCAGTTGTATACTAAAAGCCTAATCCTTTTCTAGTTCCCATCCCTCTGTGACATAAGGCTGTGCTAAAGCTGAGTTTTGTACGACCACAACCCACTGCACTGTATCACCAGAAAAAATAAACAAACAAAAAACCCTCAAAACCCAAAATCAACCTTTGTCACTTCTGATATCAGTTATTAACAAGGAACAGGAACTTAGTGTTATTTACCACATGAGTCTGAGTGGATAAGCACATGGTAGGAAGTGCTACACTCACTAATCTATCCAACACAGCTAATTATAGCCATAGCTATAGTGGTGGCTTCAGTACGTTGGGAGACACCAAGCACAAATCTGAAATTCATACCAGAACCCACACCACGGGGTTTCTGTTTCCACCCTCACCCCCGCCAATGCAAACACACCAGTACCCACGCACCACAAGGGCAGAATGCCGAAGGGGACAGCTACACATCACCCCACGCAGCATCCAACAGCTTTCAAAGCAACCTTTCATGCAATAAGGCAGATACTTCACAGCTTTCTCATCGGGGCAGTGCCTGCTTGCCTCCACCTATTTTGAGAACAACTAGTACATAAACCCCAGGAATCCTAAGGTAGAAATATGGGGTTTCTTCCATGTTCCCAGGCAACCTACCCTCAGGTCTGCGTCAGATAGAGCCACGATGCAGAGGGGAAAGCAGCTGGGGAGGAGGGAGTTTTAAATCACAGTTACTTCTCCCTTGTGCAACTCAGAAAGTATTTACCTTCCGTAGTGGTGTTAAGCCAGCTTCCCTGGCTGCCTTGATAAAGCCCAGAGCGCCGTCTCATTTCCAGCCAGTGAAAATCATAAAAGAGGCTCTGAGGCATGAGGTAATCTTCCAATTCATGTCACTACGTAATTATTTTGTTAGTCTGGGCAGATTTGAAATGCTTTGGTGTGGCAGTGACTTTCCCTGACATGCAAGATTTTCCCATGTTCTCAGAGACTACCAAGCTGCAATCACTGCCCTGAAGCTCTGCTCAGCTAAGCCCAGGGTTGGCTTCAGATGTGCTCAAGAGAGAGCCGTAGGCAAAATATTTCCTTTATGCCAATGCTGAATTGCTGAAATACACCCCATTTTTCTGTCCACTTGATGAATTAAAGTTACATTTAATTATACAGCAATCTTGGGTATATAAGGAGTAAATCACAGTCCAACAGCTTGCGCGTGACACTGCTCTGCTGGAAGTTCTGCTATCATGCAGCTGGACACTTTTTCCCATGTGCAGTGCATAACACTTCCACACGATTTATAGATGACATCAGTCGAGTCCACTGTCCCCAGAAATGGCAACAGTTGTCACCATCCTTTGGCACATCCCTGCAAAGGATCCCTTCAGTTATTGAATACAACTCCTAATGATCATAGGTAATTAACTGCAGGCAGTAGAAACAGGTTTAGAAAGGAGCCCACCACCTGCACCAAGTGTTGCAGACCACAAAATGCTTCCTCCTGACTTGTCACATCTGCTCTCTGCAGCAGTGGGCTAACTGGTACAACTGCAGTGGGTCACTGAGGGGAAAGACCAGGCAAGAACACAGGTCCCTGCTACCACAAGGAATTAGTTAAAGAAAACTCCCAGCTGGGAGCCGTACCCTGGCTGCAAGGGGGAGGCAGGAAAAATTCAGTGGACTGTTCCAGACTAAGCTTAAGGAAAGTTAGAAAACAAACAACCAAAAAAATCCCCACAGAAGTCACATGATCCTTCAAGAAAAAGTATCCTACCTCATCACTCACAAAATCATTTCTCTCACAGAATTCCTGAAGCTCGTACTATACTCATTCAATAAATATTGCATTAAGGAAATACTGTGGAAACAAACGCCACATTGTCCTGCCTCCTCTTCCTCAGAGTTGGTGGCATTTAGAACAGTCCAGCAGAAGAGAAACCAAAGCCTATGTGGTAATGACATGTCACCACCATAGACAGCAGAGGGAAATTAAGTCATCTTTTTAATGTACCTTGCCACTATGCCTTTTTTTTTTTTTTTTTTGGAGGTCTAATAGTCCTGTTATCAGCATAGCAAATAGGAAAAAATTCTACAGAGCCAAATACATGCATGTTTTTTGGACTTATGGAGAGCTGCACAAATGAGGGTATTACATTGCATCGGACTGACATGAATGCAGAAACTTATGCTATCCCTTCTTGAGCTGACACCACCAGCACTAGGACTAGACGTAAATGTTTCAGCTTCCACTCCCCAAAAGGACAGAAGTTCCAGAAAAATGACAGTATGGTTTGGCACAAAGAACTAGAGCTTGTGCTTGGGCCAATATAAATCAGTGAAGAGGCATTTCAGTCTCTAATTTACACAAACTTGGGTCTTGACTATATATTCTAGATCATATGGCAGGTATCACTACAAACAGACTTTCTCATTTAACCTTTTCTACCTATGTCCTCATTCCTTCTTAGTCCTGTGTGAGAAGGGAAGAATATAACTGGAATCACTTCAGACTGATACACTGAAATGATGCCATGTCTTTCTTCTGGCAGCTGTGTTCACATATCTGTGCTTAGGAAATGTTTACAGAAAACATTTTCTTTGCAGTGGTAAATGGAATTTTTTCTACTGTAGAGTCTGTTTCAAAGACTCACATCAGAGAAATAAAAAATAATGTTCTTCAATGTCCTTCCAGATTTTTCTTCCTATTCAAAATATATGCAATTTTTTGTTGGTTTTTTTTTTTAAAAAAAAAGAGGAAGTATAAACACTGAGGCTTAAAGTGTCTAGGGAGTGAAAAGTATCTCTTCTTCATAACAGGACTGCAAATAATGTTGAGTTCACATTTTTCTTTAAATGTGTTATCCTCCTCATCTATTATCCTAAAATTAGCACCCAAATTAGCACTGGTTACTTACACAATTAGCCCAAAATACACAGTGTGAGCCTCTGCTGTTAAGTTACTCTAAATTTGGGGCCAGACAATAGGAGGGGGGCAATACAGCATTCAAATGCATGCAGTAGGGATTGTTAGTGGACATCAGTGGATGGGCTGATACCCAAAGCCAAATGCAGCCAATAGACCTGTAGCAAAGAGGTACACACTTGTTTCACAACGCCTCCTAAACTCTTCCTGCCTGCCAGCGCTATGTACACTTCCCTCCACAGCCATTCATTACCCTATTCCCTATTCCACTACCCCTTATGCTTTTCAGTCTTTTTTGCCATTTTAGGAGGCTAAAGGCACTCAGAAATGACAAAGGGAGAGAGAGGGGTGGGGTAGCAGTCCTGCTTACAGAGAAGGGCATAAAGGGACAGGAGGAACAATCTGAACAGGACCAGAACTATTACCTGAGGGTTCAGTGAAGAACCAGGGCACCACTGCTCTAAAGGACAGGAGAAAGGCAGCATGCACAGACATTTTTGCAATTAAAGCCACATTTTACCAAACTCTGCAGTCAGTAGCAGGTTGTAGCTTCAGTCCACAACGCAGAGCGCAGAGAGATTTTCCTGACAGCCAGGACAATTCATGACAACAAAACCTCCCCTATCTAAATCCAAAGGTTTTTCCCCAGTCTGCTTTTACTCCATGATCAGAAGAGTGGTGGAAACTCAACCATAGAAAGCACAACCAGAAACACTCATAGCCAGGACAGAATACATACAGATTGACCAGAAGGTATCAAGAGAAGGGGCGCTGCCCTTCCCCTCCTCTGACCCCCCACCACAGCATTCTCTGTGGCTTTCTACTTCACATGGCAAAGGAGCCATGGTACCTCCCTGGTTCAGCCCTTCTTCCCTCACCAGCACTTCCAGATCCACTCCTGAGGAAAACCACCATCTCTCCCCACTCAGACAGACACTGCCAATGCTAGGCAACCCTTCCTTTGCCCTGCCGCATTCACAATCCACTCCACAAGCAAGCACCAAGATTCCCACAGACTAGCCATTCTAATTTATTTTTAGGTAATAATTTAGATATTTGATTCTCCACTCAGTCTTCTGAAGTAAAACAGCCAGCTCTACGGATTGTACTATTACTACAGCTTTCAGAGAGCAGCCAGTTGTAAGAACACAATACTTAAACCGCTCTGTGGTTTATGTGAAGCACTGCATGCTTGGTTGGAAAACAAAACAGCTTCATATTTCTAAAACTAAATCACCTCTTTCATCAGAGACCTTCTTACAGCTACCCAGCAGCTACCATCTCAGATCCTTAAATGCAAGTACAGGCTCTTTTCAACTTTTTCTCAAGACCAGCCACTGAAAGCCATCCATGGACTTCCTATCACACTCACGACATTATCACTGCCTACCACACCCAAACAACTATATTCCCATGACTTAAAAATGTACAGCTGTTAGCAAAACAAGTTTTGAATACTACAGAGAAACCACTCTTGATGTCAGATCCGGTCTATAAAACTACACAGACAATTCAGAATAATCTTAGACTTAAGCCTTTTACACAAGTAAATAGGAAATTCATTTCATTCACTTAGTTTTCCCTTGGTGACACAAATACACAAATTCACAGGCATCTCTACACATCCTGCTTTCAAGGCACTATTGTCCATCATTATTATCCATTCCGATGTCTATGAAATAAACACAGACAAAGGCACTATTAATGCAATTCAAAGCAGCTGTAGTTTTTATTCCCACTTAAAACATAGGGAAATCATAGTAGGACAAAATGTAGCTAAGCCTGTCTATGCCTAAGATTTGGCAGTATTAATACCACCCTCACTGCATCAATTGCTACAACTGAAGCAAAATTCCAAGGTCAAGTAACCTCTCAAACTCATTCACTGCAAATAAAACATTCGGGAACTATCTGAGTTTCCTCTTAGATGGAGTGAAAGAGGTTTGTTTTCATATTGGTTTTCTACCATTTTCTGGAATGCATACAGAGTCTGTGATGACAAAGCCACACAACCTTTCTGAGATCACAGAATTATTTAGATATATAAAAATATTACCAGAGACTTCCTTCATTGGAAAGTAAATAAAGACAATATAAATCCCTAATCATACAAAATAAGCACCAGGACCTCACAGCTCCACCTCCAGGAAGATGGAGAAGTAGAGGAGAAGGGGTCTGTCACTCTGGCCATGTTTTCTATGCACATACTCAGCTGGACTGCAGCAAATCTAAGTGAACCAGCACCATGTGCTATTGAGATAGCGTCTCAACTCTTGCCTTCACGAACAGGTAGTCATGGGAACCAGCAACACCACCAGTGCAGACAGTTGTTAAGAGTATCATGAAAAGTCACCTGTGTATGACTGAAGACCCATGCATTTCCTGACTGCTTCCTGCCTCTGCAGGTACTTCTATAAACCTCAATACTTCAGCTTGGATCTCTTTGTAGTTAGACACCAGTAAGGACATCACCCTAGACCCATCTGGAGATCCACTGTTAGCTCCCACCTCTTTCTCTTTCTAACTACGTTTTATGTACATGAAGGGCAATAACCAGCTGCATAGCTCAGTTCTCCTAACACTTCACCCCAATTCCTCCCATGTCTCCTCAAACACTTTCCAGAATGTAGAAGAGATTCCCAGGTTCAAATCGAAAGTCTGTTTAGCCCAGGGTCCCATCTCCAGCAATGGTCAAGGACAGACAGGGGAACAGCATAAAACCAAAACAATAATGCAGTGATCATTCCTTGGGTACCTTTCCCAGCCTACACAATCTGAGACTTGAGGCTTGAAAAGTCAAAATTAGTGTCTTCCTACTGGACCTGCCCTAGATCATATTTTCCACCCGCGGCATCTGGGACATGGAGTTCCACAACTTATTTTCATCTCATGTGAAGGCCCACCTTCTTCTGTCTGGTTTGAACTTGCCTCCTGAGAGATTTCGCATCTTTTCTTCTGCTCTCCCTGGAATTTCTCCAATTGGTTCACAGCCTCCATGAAGAGTGCCCCAAATCAGGCACAGCATTCCCCACGATGCCTAATCAGAGCTGTGAAGCTAGAATACTTTCTCATAGCCTACAGAAAATATTTCTGTGTACACAGTTAAGTACATTTGCCTTCTTTTTTGAGCACCACAAGCATTCACCTTTTAGTACCTCCAGACCATTTCACACACATCCTTTTCTGCTGGACTGCTGCCTCACCTTATTTCCCCATCCAGTAATGTCACACTCCTTTATTCCTCAGCAAGAGCACAACTATGAAGTTCCTCTAGTGAATCACACTCCAGTTTTTCCCCTGATCATTTCCCATACTGCCAAAATGAGTTCAAAATCTAAGCCTTCCTCCCAGCATCCTTGCCATCCCTTCACTAATCTAATAAGCATTCGCCCTCTTTCATCCACGTCAGTCATACTGAACAACGCAGTTCCAGGGTAACCCATTTCCAGTTTGAGAGTGAACCACTTAGACCTACTTTGTGAATATCATTTTCCATCCAGCCAGAAATGTATTCACTAAGAGTTCCATGCTGCCCCCACTTCTCCAGTTGGCTTGTCAGAGTGCCACGTCAGACTACCAAAAGCCTTACTGAACTCAAAATATAACAATATCCTGCTGCTTCTCCACCTACAACCCCTACCAGCCCATGGTGGAACACATTTTATTTGCAGGTTTCCCATCTTCCAGAACCTCTCTCTTCACTCATGCTCTCAAAACCTCACTAGTAGTTTTAAAATTATTTCAACCAATTCCCTAAATATTCTACAGGCAATTTTATCAAGCCTAAACTCTACTTTACCAAAGTACTGTTTAACCCGTTTGTGCCCTTTTGTTACCTTGTTAACCCTCTTCCATGGCATTTATTTGATCCTCTTAGTGAAGACTGAACACTTACTGCCTCTCAGCATCACTGACCAATGCCCTTCTCATCTGAGTGAGTAGCAAGCCACATCCTTCCCTAGCTTTCTTACCACCAATATGATATTTTAAAGTCCCACCTTATTATCCTTCATATTCTTTCCTACTCATGGTTTGGCCTTTCCAGTGTTGTCCTTTCTTACCCATGCTACTCCTTTGAGCTCAAACTTTGTAATCTGATCTCATTTTCAGTTTATATATACGGTTTTCCTTTTTTCTGTTGTTTTTCTGGCCAGTGATAACATCGCGTTTAGTTACTTCATTTCTCGCCTTTCTGCTATGTCAGGGTAATGTGTACTTATCCCATTAATATGAATCCATTAAGAGCTTTCTCCCTCAGCATCTCTTCCCTTCCCTTCCTCCGAATTCCTGTTGTTTATTGGCATCCTTTTTTTGCCCATTCCCCTCCAAATTCACAGCCTTTAGATTGTTTTTCTCTCTCCTTCACTTTCTAAAAGCCGTAAAGCCCCTCCAGTTGACGGTAGCAACAGGGAACTCCACACTGGTGCATGTAACATTCCCCCCTTTGTAAGAGTTGCCCCACTGCCACAGTTCTTGCTATGAGTGAATTATTCCACCCTTCTCAAGGTACTGTGAAACAGCCTGTAGCACTCCATCTGCCACACTTTCCTTGGCTGGATATTGGTGAAGAACATGGTGACCTGAATGACATCACATAAAATACAAGGACTCTTCCTCTCAAATCTCAAACAGCATCCACACAGTAAGATAAAGCTCAGGTACTGAACAGGATTTCTACTTCCATTTTTCTGCAAACTACTTAATGGGCCTGTTAGCATGATGGATTCAACAACCAGCAGAGAAACCAGTGGGTTTTTTTCCTTATATGTACTCCAGCAATACAAAAGCCCATAAGAGAGCACCAGCTTCTCTACTACCTCACTCATCTCTGGACCCAGCCCCAACACCACCTTCCCCAAAACTTTTCTTTCATTCTGATTTTGCACAGTTTATCACATGCGTTGACTATTTAACATCTTCTTTCACATGAGGTATAGTTACACATATGTTTGGAGGTAAATGCTATAGGTGCAAAATCATGGGACTCCTGCTTTCTTGCTGTTTGGCTTTTTAGGTATTGATGTAATTAGGCAGAAAGGAGTTGCTCCCACCAAACTGCCTGCAAGACCCTTTACCCCACAGATTTTCAGCACAGACTTTGCGGTCACCAATCAGACAGTCATTTTATTTGGAAATAAGATATAGAGGCAACTTAATGTTAACAAAAGGGACCGACATACTTAGGCCATTCATTCCCATTTAGCTGTTACTTTACAACTTACTATTCCTAGTGTTTTTAACTGTTTAACCTACAAATGTGGTCAGAACCATGCTATTAAGTATGCTGTCCTGGGTTTGGCTAGGATAGGGTCAATTTTCACAAGAAGCTGGGAGGGACCACAGCCAGGGTAGCCCAATTGAACTAGCCATGGGGATACTAAATACCACACTGACATCATGCCCGCTATATGCGGGGAGAGCTGGCCCAAGGGCAAGGCAGGGAGTTATATCAGTGTAGTGTCACTTTTGCAGGGCTAGGTAATTCGGGCAGTGAGCACTGCATTGCATATCACTCAATTTACATATAATTTTATTAGTATTCTTGTTACTACTATTGTTTCTTCTTTCTTTGTGTTGTTCTAGTAAACTGTCCTTGCCTCAATCCACAGGGTTTTGCTTTTTTCCCCCCAATTCTTCTTCCTATGCCACTGGACAGGGGGTGGGGGTGTGAGGGGGCAGCGAGCGAGCAGCTCTGTGGTGCTTAGTTGCTGGATGGGCCTAAACCACAACATATGCAAAACACGCCTTCTGGTAAGAGCAGATTTTCCATTGCCTATATGGATGATCACTGCATGCCTGAACTTGACAGACGTTCTCACAAATTCTACCATGTTTCATAAATACTAGCTGAGTATTTACCATGCTCTAGCACAGTAAATTCTGTTAACAAGCACATTTACTCCTCTCTAGAAGAACATAAAAGCAATGCAAATTAGTTAACACACACAAGTAATTTACAGGGAACCTAAATTACACATGCTATTGTAAATCAGATTCTTCAGTTCACAGAGTAGTTCTCACTGTGCCTTAAATACATTATGTTGTACCTTACATATCAGGGTCTCTAACTAAATCTTATTCTCAAGAATTAAAAACATTCATGCAGTTGGATAAACGGTGACACCTCATTACACATGAAAGCTTTTCTTAAAACTAATTTGTTCTTTTAACTTACATGCTACTTACTCTTTGCAAATCATTCTAAGCTCCAACATGGAAAACAGACCTTTCAGAAGCTCTCGCAATTAAGGTGTAAGGTTTCTCATAGACTAACACACACTGCAACGCCTGGGTAGCAAACCCTGTAAAACAACAGTTCTTGCCAATTCAAACTACATCTTTATTGATCAATGTCTGGATAAATATGCATGGCAAGAGTCACCCTTCAATGTAATCACTGAAAATCGAGCCATTCATGCATAAAATTTAACTTGCCTGTCTGTTATTCCCATCATTTTTGTTGTTGTTGTTGACCCAGAAAATGCAACAGCTCAAATTGCACATAAGCCGTTATCTTCTGCGGTCATTTTCAAGCAGAGTGAGGATCTTTCTGATACTGCATCTCAACAGAAAATGCGTCAAGGCTCGATACGGTGCACAGAAACAGCTTTAGTTAGTACTTTGTGGCTTTGTGGAGTCCATGCAGACAATAGGAACCTATTCTCTCCCGGAGACTTTTTTTGTTGTTGCTGTGCTTACTCACACAAAGCTTACCTGTAGCAGCAACATCCTGCTTGAGAACATTCAGTTATCTATTTTCACTACATTTAATCTAAATAACTTATTTTTCTGTATCAAAACATTGGTCTTAAAGAATCTCCCTTGCTACAGTGCATTTGGAATCTGGAATACTGAGCAAAGCTCAAAATATCAGCACTTGTTTAAATATGCATGCATACACATTTTCCCCTCAATCCAAAGAATGCAAACTAGCCACTTATTAATAAATATATTTCTTTTCCGTTTGTGATACAAAAAGCACAATAAACCAAACTCCACTGGTAAAGCCTTTCTCTAATGGGCAATTTCTCAAGAATCACTCAAGTATCAAAATTCCACTTCCAGTAACATTAAAACCATGAATGTTTTATCAACCATCAGATGGAAAGCATAGTATTTCTTATATAAAGCAGGAGTTAAATAATGAAAAAATAATTGTGCCTCTAATTCAACAAGATCCTTTTACAGAGCTACCTCAGAAATTTAGACTGGTACATGTACTACACTGAGCTGCTGCTGGAGAACCAAAGCACATACTTAACTTTAAGCAACTGCAGATGCACTTTGTCAAACACCTATGTAATAGCTCTTAAGCTTAGGTACTCAGCTGAACTCAGGCTTAAAGATTAAACAGTACTAATAAAAACAGTGTCCTCAGCCCATCCTCTGTCCCCAGCATCCAACTCCCAACTGCGCCCATCTCAGTTCCATCAGCACCAATGTTTGCACACCAAACCAGAGGACTTGTCTGCCTAAAAAAATATTCAACAAAATAAAAACTTTACTCTTCAGTTTCTCAGAGCAGTTAATCCCCTGCTTTTGCTGTCACCATGCAAGGAAAAGTACAGAGCATAATTGAGCCAGCTTAGGCAACGGTGCCACTGAAATTGCAGCCTAACCAAGGAAGGCAATCAGTTCCAGCTTTCTGGATATTCAGCACAGTCAACAACTTCAGCTACACCCTGCCTCCCTTAATACTTACTTTGCATAGACACACGGCAGTAGAAGTAATCAGACTCATGTGCATCACAGGAACAGTAATACCACTGTACTAGCCACTCCATGTAACTTAACAGGCCCAAGTGACAGACAAAGCAACATTTTCTGGGCACTAATATATGCAGCAATTATGTCATTTAAAGAAGATTTTGTGAGCCTGGAGATACATTTGTGTTTTTTCCTCCAGTGGAAACATCTGGCCTAATAAACCTACCCCAGTCTTCCTCCAGTCACATTCTTAGACTAATATAGCTACAATACTGCTACATATTTTATCTCAAGGTTGTTTTATTCCTCAGGGAGGAATTTAAAGCTTTAGAATCTTATTCTGACAAACTGCTTTCTCTCTAAGTAACTATTCACAACAGATCTGCTCCTGTAGCACCTTTGGATACATGCCCTCAACACTTCATCCTCTGTTATAGGGGAGCTCCCTTGCCCCTGGACAGTAACAGTTTTGCTTACATATTTGTTCACGGAGAACATATGACTAACAAATCATATAACTTGACTTTAAACAATGGATGGCCACACACTAAATTTAAGATTTTTGCAAGATTAAATACACTACACACTCAGCACCTTTTTTTTTCCCCCCTGTTCAATTTATCAAGTAAAAAAGCCTGGAAAAATCAACTGCATATTTAAAAGGCAGGGAAAAGATTAAAAATCGACAATAAATCCATGCACTTCAAGTAATGCACTACAGCATTTAGCCTTTTTCCTCACTGTACCCAGCCTAATACAGTGTCATACCTGCTCCTGATCACCCACCATTCCCTCTGACTTCAGCAACTCGCAGTGTCAAGCATTGTTCCGTGTGCTGTGCAGACAGAGACATCCACATATTTTCACATGCTTGGAATTACCAGTTGCTTGTCTGCTTTTTAATGTTGAAAAGAATAACAGACATGTTGAAACTCATGCTAGGCTCACTGAACTTGATGTTAAGCAGAAGAGAGGCAGGAAATAAAACCAGTATAGTCAGGAGAAGAGAAGAAGACTGTTTTTCTTTTAAAAACAATAGATCAGTTGGTTTGAGTTTGTTTTGGTTTTGTTCTGTATCAAAATACTGCCAATAAAAGTTTAAAGAGGAATTGTAAACTTGCAAGCTCATTACCAGTAGCATAATAAATACACCAAAGTTATTTTCTCCATAGAATAAGAATGTTTCTTTATCCACTGCTGAACCCTCCACTTGTCTAGTCCTATAGGTGTGGTCTGTACTTCTGAATGAGCAAAATCTAAATATGGCACTGACTGTGTTACGGACACTTAAGACGATAGCAATGACAGCCAGTCTGTTTTACCTTAGGAATACACCACCACAGCCATAGTGTTAGATTCAGACACTAACAGATCAGGTGTATAGATCTGATTTAAATCAGAAATGAACACTCAGATCAATTGATTTTTTAAATTAACCACAGCAGTACAAGAAATTTGCCTGAGGTTTGTTTTTACACTGGATGCTGGAGAACACACACCTGATAACAATATACAATTAGAGTGGATAAGCAATACCCAACCTGAAGTAAAACCAGCCAATGCACAGATCTGGAAAACTTTTCTGTAATATTTGAAATAGCAAGAAGAGTTTGGATCAGATATGCTTTTTTGCATTAATTTTTTCATCTGGTCAAGTGCCCTCCACATCCAAAGCCTGTCTTCTCTACAGGTTGTGAAGAGAGGTAG
>JAVSBS010006990.1:22061-40616 GCA_033124195.1 Coracias cyanogaster | reverse complement strand
GAGAGACAGGGAACAACAGGAGAGAGTCCAATGGAGGGCTACAAAGATGATTAGGGGGCTGGAGCATTTCTGTTACAGGGAAAGGCTGAGAGATCTGGGGCTGTTTAGCCTGGAGAAGAGGAGACTGAGAAGGGATCTTATAAAGACTTGTCAATATCTAAAGGATAGGTGACAAGGGGATGGGGCCAGTCTCTTTTCAGTGGTGCCCAGTGATAGGACGAGGAGCAATGGGCACAAGCTGGAACACAGGCGATTCCCCCTCAACATCAGGAAACTTTCTTTCCTGTGAGGGTGACGGAGCACTGGAACAGGCTGCCTAGAGAGGTTCTGGAGTCTCCTCCTCTGGAGACTTTCAGAATCTACCTGCACATGTTTCTGTGCAACCTGCTGCAGGCAAACTGCTGTAGCAGGGGGGTTGGACTAGGTGATCCCCAGAGGTCCCTTCCAACCCGTACCATTCTGTGATTGAAACATTTTTCTGGAAAAGGGATACATTTTGCTTGATGTAGTGTGAGTTTTGTGGCATTATCTGCAGTGGTTTTCAGTATAAATGAAAACCTCAGCTATGCGGTTAGAGAGATTTTCTGCAACCTTTTTTTTTTTTTTTAAACATTTCAGCTAAGACTTAATTATTCATCCTTTGAGGGACATCATACTGATCTTGATTTAGTCTATTATGTTGTCTGTGAATATCTGATGTTAATTGAGTCCATCTAAAAAGTCCATTAACTAGTATAATTTATTCTGTATCTCCTTAACAAAGAAAATTGTATTTATTTAAAGTAATTCAAAAGAAGCAAAGACTCCCCCTTCATTAAATATCTGCAAACCAAAAAAATCTTCTCTAAGCACACACAAGGCTGTAGTTTACAATTTAATACCTTATTTTGTAGCAGTGTGGAAATACTGCCTTTTTAATTGCAGCCACTGTAATACAATAAATGCTGTTCATTTTTGCAAAAGGACTATATGAACTATTTTATATCCTAATACACGGTATAAAGTAGCAAGAAAAAATCCATTAAAAATAGGGTGAAGCACGGAATTAAATTCTGTGGCAAAACCTCTTCATTTGAGGGGAATGTGTATCCCCTTTCATGTAGGTATTAATATTCTAGAGTGCAGGTATTAATGTTTTAATCACCAAATCACTGCCTTTCCTATCTTTCCTCCACGCAAAACATAACTGTTCCATGTCTACTAAAACTAGCAGAGTCGCTGAATATTTATGTGACCAGTTGCAAACCCCACAGACACAACTAGCTGTAACCACGTTATGACTTTGGATCCTGGTGACAACTCTTTCCATTTTGACCAGATTTTTGTGGCCAATACATTAAGCTGTACAGGCTTTCTTTCATTATTTTCTTTTCATGCCAGTGGTGGGATTAAGCCATTCATTCTCAGTTTGGATGCAAGGTAAATACTATTAGTATCAGCTCTGTGAATCTAGACTGAATTACACTGTTCTTGGTGTAATTTGGTTTAGCTCCAGTGTAAATCAATGCTGTTGTACCAATTAAGGCACAATATCAAGAGTGCATTTACTGTATTACTCTTTATTTAATAAATACTAATATTTGTTAATAATAAATATAGTATGTATAGTAATACTCTATAACCAGAAATCTTGTGGGAGTGCACTAAATTTGAGTAAATATTTTCTTGCTATAGACTTTCAAAGCTTGTGCTTGTTTAGAAGTATAAAGGTCCATTAAAAGCAAAAAATCTGTTTATAAGCAAAAAAAGCTCTGTCTTACTCATGCAGAATTAAGCTGAGTTCCTTCCTTCTGCCTCCCAAGTAGCTCACCATACTTTTACATAATTCACATTTAGACATTGAATGGGGAAATTAACTCTTAGAGACCTGTCTTTTTTTTTTATGTGATGTATTTTTGTGATAAAAGTGGATAGACACCTTAGCTTATTAAGATAGGTTTAGGGGAGAGATGGCAAAATACTTGTGGTACTAAAGCAACAGGAGTTGGATTCATAGATAAGATCTCTAATCATCACCAAATCTGTCATACCATAAGCCCTCAAAGAATTTTGGTCATACTTTTTCTGTGGATGAGAAATTTTGCCCTCAGAAAGAGAGGCAAAGTAAGTATCTTAAAATACCAAGGTTTTGCTGTAAAATAGCTGTCCTGTTAATGTGAGAGAGGGGATCAATTGGACCTGCTTAAAAACAGAGCGTACGGAGGAACCATGTCTGTGTTTCATTTGATCTCCGCTGTGTTTCATAAGTCACTGTTTTATAAAATTTTCTTTTGTGTATGCTTAAAATAGAAAATAGTGAAGTTCTCATTAAGAATTTTTGTGAATGAATACTTTGTAGAAGTGTGTAAGAGATTAACAGCCCTTCATCAGTCTTCTATATGTGTGTATTCTCCAGTCTTTGAATTAATTTATTATTCACAGTTATTAGCAATACATACTTGAAGCCTGATTAAGTACTAGCCAAAAAGACAATCCTATACTTCCACAGTGATGACTTTATCTGCCTAATGAAGGCAGGGTTGAATCTCAACATGTATTTTAGCAGTATTGCTACCTCAGCATTTCAAAGTGCTAGTCATTTAATCATCATATGTTCAGTCTTGCAGTCCTTAAAGTAATATTTTTAAATTTTGAAGGACGCTTCTCTGTGTGTGTGTGTATATATATGGGTATATACATACATACATACATATATATATATATATAAATAAAATACATCTGTGTATATAAATGTTAGTCAATTTGTATGCAATGTTTTGCAGAAACTTTAAAAAAAGCATCCCTTTTTAGCTATCAATTTTATGAGGGCTTCTCGAGTATTTTTCCCCGGGGTACTTACTGACTGTCTTTTAAAAGAACAAATGTTGACCTTAGATACCATATTTGGTATCTAAGAACTAGACAGGACTCGATTGTATCAGTGTTACTGATGCATCACGTGGTAGGTTAAAAAATAAGACACTCAGATGTTGCGCTGTTTTATATGTTCATATTGTAATGTGTGATATAAAATGATTAAGGACAGAGTTATACTGAACTTGTTTGGGTTCCTTGTTGAACATTTGTAGAAAAGTATTTTTTCTGTTTTGCACACACTGCGAGAGACTGAAAAGAAAGGAAAACAGGAAGAAGAGGTTCTTCAGCTAAACAATCATTTTGTGTGATGGCAAATAATAAATTGGAAACCCTATTGCAGTTCTGTTGTTTGTGGGGTTGTATTTTGTGCCCACTGGTTTATGAAAATGTTGATATGAGACTTAAAGGAGATGATGTGTATGTGGGACTTCTACATGGAAGCAGAGATAGCGTTTGAAAGCTGATGAAATGTATTCCTGTGGACAGCTTAAGTGATGCGACCTGTCAAGGTAATGAATGAAGTGTTGTACTTAGGCTGGAATATTACAATGGCTACTGCGTGCAGAGATGATGTTTCCTAAATTGAAAAACAGGTTTATTAATGGTGTTCTTATAAAGACAACACTAATCTAGGATTCTGCTACCGTATTTAATTATCAAGTCAACCATTAATGATCCATGCAGTTCAGCTTGCAACGTGAGTGATGATCAATTTTTTTGCTGCGCTACGTTCACAGCTATGAAAAGGTGGTTGCAAACCTCGGAAAGGTAATTCAGAAGCATAGATCAATATTTCATTCTGTCTGTTGCTGGTGTTAATTTAGTAGAAAGAAGTGTTCACATATTGCTAACCTTGTGTATGATTTAAGCTGCCTGCTTATTTCTTAGAAAACATTATTCTTTCCCAAAATTATAAGATCTGATGATCTTGTATTGAGGAAGTTTCTTGGGAGTAAGCAGGCCATTCCTAGTCAAAATATGACATGTTCCCTCTCAGGTCTTGAAATCTGCAATTCATAAATTACACACTATATATGAGCCGGGGAATGAGTTGCTGCTTTTCCCGAGGAGAAGGGCATCTGTAGTGCTGGGAGCTCAGCTGCGTGCCCCCAGTTTTGGTGACTGGAAGCTGTCCCTGCAGACACCACATGAAGGCAGACATCAGAGGTACTGTGACAATCACAACAGCAGACGCAAGTGGCTGGAACCTGGTGTGTGACCTGTGGGGTATTGTCTTGGAACATATGTAGTACCGCGGCAGCCAGCACAGATGGCAGGAGTGTGGAAGGGAAACCCGATGGGAAGTTTGACTGATTTATCTGCAATTGCCTCCTCTCCTTTCGTTGTGTCATTAGTGGTACACTGAGGAAACGGAAGGATAAAGACCCGCTTTGGGAGGATATAATGGGTCAGCAGTGAAAAATGTTAATGAAGTGTTGGAAAAAAGCTTTTGGGAGTGGAGTGTTCGCGTATCAATATATTGCCTTTTTGATGGGGAAGGTTCCCTAATGTTAATGGGCCTGGTCGTGATTTAACGCAAAAGATGCTGTCTTTCAGCTCTAAACAGGCAGAAAGTGGGAAGGGAAATAAAAAGAAAAAAACCCGCAGTTAATCTGTATTTAAATTAAACATTAGTAGACTTTATGAGCTGTGAGTGTAGTGGACAAAAGAAGGATGTACAAAGCAATATAAAATAGATCCCAAGAGATCAATTTAATGTTTAAAGCCTAGACAAAGAAAACCCTTTAAACTTGCATAGATTGCAAAATTTCCAGTCAAGTGACAAAGAAAAAATAGGGAGAAATGTTTGGATGAATTTGTGAAGCCCTGTTTGTTCTAGAGCTGTTGTACAAGGCTGGTGCTTGGCCAGCTTTAGTCAAAGCAGACTAAAAGCTCTGACATTTGGCCAGAGTTCATTGCTGGATGTAGCTGAGATTATCCAGACTACTTTATCACTAGGTAGCTGATCCAATGAGCTGCTTTAGGATCCTAAGTATTGTAGTAGCCTCTAAAAGATCATCCTTTCCACTAGATTGATTACCCATAGTAGTATCTTAGTATGGTAGACAGCTTCTTCTGCAAGGAAGGTAAGAGAGACTCTGAACCTATTCAGTTAGCTGGCACTTTCTTACTCTGTTCCCCCGCATCTCAGTTTGCACTATCTGTCTGTTTCTGCAAAGCTAACCTCATATACAACATTGCTATCCCACCTTGCTGGACCACATACACAAGAACAAATATATGATGGTGCAGCAGAGACTAATTACTCCATATCCTGAAGTTACATATCCTACTTCAATCTCCTTGTTAATTTGTGATGGCATATGAGTACAAACTATTTAAAGGGATTTTCCGTAATAGTGACTGTTTCCCTTCAATGTGCATTAAATTATTCTGGAGATCAGACACTATTCTTATTTGATTCCCTCGTATATTAGTAGGAATTTTCTTTTTTTATTTTAAGTTCCACATCATCATGTGGTTATGCCTGTAGCTAAGGGCAAACCCATGCAGTTTGCTTGGGGAAAGTATTTGTAGCTGCTGTGCTTCTTTCACTTTTCCATTATACACCATGTTAAAGATCTTGCATCCTTCAGGCTCGAGTCTCAGTGTGCAGGGAAGTGTGTGTGCAAATATCCATTAATGGAGATGAGACTGTACCCCGGAGTAGATGTTTGAGCCGCATACATCCTTATGCTGCACAGAGGTGTCTAATACTGCAGAACTCAGCTGATGGAGTAAGCAGACTGTGTGTTGTTTATTTTAGGAGATAATGGGCTATAGCAGCTAAAGGGAAAATACTTACTACATGGTGAATTCAAATGTAATCTTCTCTTTATTGTCATTCTGAGCATTGAATAGTTCAGCTAAGCATATGGAATTTGCAATTAAATGCCACCCAAAATAGTCTATAAATATTTTATGGTGCCTAGGCTGGTAAGGGGGCAAGAAATCTTTAAAGCACAACATGCTGCCTTGTCTGTGCCTCCTGGCCAACTGTCAGATAAATAGAAATGGGTGCAGCTGCAGCAGCCTGTATTCTTATGGCTGTGAAGTGCTCAGATGCAGATTCAATCCAAAATAAAGCTGTCTCAGAGCAAGATGCCACATACAGTAATGCAATCTATGTGTATTAGGCTTCAGTCAAAGCATAGCAGATTTTCATACTGTAAAGTGATTTGACTAATGGTTTTAAAAAGTAATTTTGGACAAGTTAGATATGTACTAACTGACCATTGCTGACCTCCTCTGTAAATATCAATCCATTTCTTAGGTTAGACCTAAGGGTGAAGCTTTGATCATACATTAATGTGTTTTTAAAGTCTTCCTATGATGAAAGGTTCACCTACTTATGCTAGCAACCTTCTGATAGCTAACCTTGGACCTTTTTGCTTGTAGTTTAAGGAGAAAAAAAAAAAAAGCTAGACTTAGCTGTCTTGGTGGATAATAAGGTATGTCAGCAAGCTGGTGTGAAAAGGCTACAAAGATTGTAGATCTGAAGCTTTTAAATTCTTGTTAACACTTGTTAACAGCAAGAAGGATGTTAAGGTTAGCACCAAGGCTAGTGCAGAAGTGTGATAGATAATGCTGTGGATTAGTTTTCAAACAAACATTTTGACTCGATGTTAGCATTTGTTGTGTAGGAGGTTCCTGTGTCAAGTCGTTCAGGTATCACCAGCAATGAGCTCAGAGTTAGCATTGACAGCAGTTGCCATCAATTCAGTGTTAGACTGTGCATCTGTGACTGTCTCCATCCCTAGGTAACACTCTCCCCCAGGGTAAGCAGTTCCAGGCCCCTCTGGCCTCTTACTCTCACCTCCAGCCTCCCTCATATAGGGAAGCTGAGCCCATACAGCTTCCTTTCCTTGCCTTGGCTGTGACCTCATGCCAGAAATGTGAGTTCTGCCTTGACTGGGTTTGTGTACCAGGTACTGCATGTGGGATAAACTTGGAGAATCTGAACCTGTAAGTTTTAGGGAGCCACTGAAAGATTGGCGCACCAGCTCCTCTGCAGCAGTTCTGGAGAGGAGTCTCTTCTGCTGTTTACTTAAGCATCTCAGTGTATGCAGAGTGAAGAGTTACTGCAGGTGCATGCTGTTTTTTGAGTAAATTAATTTCCTGCTTGTTCTATGAGTGCTACACCTTAGAATATGAAGAATTATATTAATTTGGGAATCTCTTTTGCTTTTCCAATCTATTATGGTAGACAGTATTTAACTATGGAATCCTGTACATTTTAAGTTTTTTACACTCTTGGTTACCAAGAATTTTCTGAGTTGTTGTTTGTATATCTAATCCTTTTTGTTTTCTTCCAGAATATGTTCACATAACTGAACTTGCACATATTAGTGCTAAAGCAGATGCCACTAGTATCGTGGTTACATTTGTCGTCTTGTTTTCCATTCCAAGATGCTTCTTTTTAACACTCAAAAACTTACCTCCTGGACTTTTAATGTGCTGATCTTACATTAAAGCTTTTTGTTGAGGAGAAGTGGGGAAATGAGTTTCAAATAGTTCTTCCATAAAGAAATTTTGAAAAGCAGAAAGGTGAAAAGAATTCCCGTGTATTTTTTGGTCACTCAAGTGGTGCACAAAGGTGTACAAAGCCAGAAATGGGGGCAGGAATAGGCGAGACGAGCTCACAGGAGTTGTAATATATAGTCCTGTTTCAGTAAACTGTAGTGTCTTTATTATAGCTTTGTCTCATAGGGCTCTAAATCCTATGGGGTAATGAACTGCCCTTAGTGCTAGGTGACATTTTTAGGAAATGATGACGATGTTCAGCACCTTTCACCATTGTTCCTCACAACACCTTTTACGTGGTATGGAGCAGCTTGTATTTCCTGACATAATGCTTCTCTAGTCTACTTACTATCATATTTACTGTATGGGAAACCCTACCCCTCCTGCCCCTAAAAACGACCAACTCCCCCATTCTTCACTGCTTCATGACTGCTCTAGATTTACACTTGAGTTCTGTTTTTAAGTATCTGACTGATCTCTTGCACAATCTTGATCTGATTTTATTCTATTATTTTAGAGTAGTAACTTTTTTCCATCATCCTCAGACCTCAAAACACCATGGCATTGGTCAGCTTTATTTTCTTAATGCATTGTAATGATACTTTTGTTGCCAGAAATGGAGCAGCATTGCATTTTCATCTGAATTTAAAAAACTTTCAGTGAAGGTGTTACTGTGCTTTCAGAGTTATATAGAGCCTCATGCAAGGACTAAGTTAGTATGCTTTCAGTCTGAGGAAATTGTATAATGTTGATGTTAAAGCTCCTACTGATTTCATCACTATCAGGATAAACTGATGTCTGAAGAGTAATGAATGAAAATGTACGAACATGTCCACAGCATTTCTCTTTGATCAGCCTAATAACCTACTAATGAATGGTTTGCAGACATGTCTTATTCCAAGAGGTTATGTATCATAGTTAATTTACACTCAAGGGGATAAATGATTATCAAAAAACCTCATAATTGACTGCATTTTTCTTGAAAGCAGTTTTTTTTTCCGGTCTTGCAAGGATTTTCAATTACAGAAGTGTGCCTTCATACACATTAAAAATTGTGGTAATCCTAGGTGAACTTGGAATTGTCCTTTTCTCCAGCTACTATGCGGCGTGTACATTAATGTATTGGTGTGAATTCTACAGTAGCTTCTTGACAAATACATTTGTCTTTTCCATGTCAAATCTATTAACAGTACTTGTCTGTGCTGCTAGTATTTTACAACCAAGAATAATGTGTTTACACATCCAGTTTTCCTTTATATTAACATTTCTTGTTCAAGACACCCTTATTATCAAAGTGCCTTGAACTTGGTTCATGCATCCAGAAATGATAGGTGACTGGGGATGAGGAAGGCTTATAGAGCAAGTATCCTACATGTCTGGTAGTCACTTATTTTCTAGCTGAATTCTAGAGCCTTTCAGTTGGCACCTGGGAAACAGAAAGGTCTCCAAGCAGCACTGTTGTCCCTCTCTTGAGGGCAGCTTGTGCTTTGGTGGCCTAGATGTCCTCTGCACTCCTGCTTTCTTCTTCAAAGGAAGCAAACAGTGCTTGCTGTTGAGGTGTGTGTATGCAGCTTTTGCACCATTTGTACCTTGAAGTCAAGCACCTAGCAGAACACTTTGCTTATCCTGTTTCCAGTAGACAGGTCCTCATATTCTTCTCTTTTCACTTTTTTTTTTTTTAGTAATCTTGAACTGCTGCTTCAGGCCCCTTAGTATGAAGCATCGACATGTGGCTGTAACACGCTACAGTGTTACACACATTGCTGACAGGAGTCTGCTCTGTGGTGCTTGCCTGCAGGGTCTCTGCCTGAGGCTTGTGTGTGTAGGGTCAGACTGAACAGACTGAACGGAAGGTTTTGTGTGACCCAAAGATCTCCAGGCTCTTGTCTAGGCAGGCTATCTTCCCAGGTACTGCATGCTTTGGAAAGAGAAAGGTTCAGCTCTGTAGTGCTTAAAGAAAATGTGTGAACACTGGGATCAAAGCCTCTGCTTCAGGTGTGTTAATGAAAACCAGAAAGCATGACCAGAGAAGATAAGGAGTGCTAACAGTGTATGAAGGAACTGGCAGAAAAGCTTGCGAACCAGCAGCAGAAGCTTCAATAAGAGCTTGTAGACAAGTCATCCTTGAGTTAGCAGGAACTTATATTCTGCATAACTAAACCAAATTTGATCTGTCAGGATAAGGTTATGGGCAGCCTAGTGATTTGTGCTGCATAGTCATTGTGCTATTGATCCAATGTTTAGACTGTAAAACCAGAAGTAGCTTTGCTGTAGTCTTCAGAGTTCTGAGTTCAACTCTGGCTGTATACCAGGGGGTCTTTTGACACTGAAAGCTCCAGAAACCCAGAAAACATTTATGGAGCTCTTTCTTCAATTCATTCCACCCACAATAGAATCATTTGCTTGGGCTAGCCTGTTCTTTAAAAACTTAAATAAAGGTAATTCATCAGGACAGCTTGTTACAAGATTCCTTGAAAGAACAGGGTAGTTTATTAATCCAAAATAAAATTTTTAATAGTGAGATCTAGATAATGATGAGCTGCATGAGTTGCCTGGGTAACCTACTGCCTCAAAAGTGTTATGTATAGCTTTAAGACTTACAGGAAAAAAATAAAAAGAAGTGGAAAAATAATCGGTATGCAGGTGAATGTCTGTGCTTGTCAAAGGGACATAACTTGCAGAGAACTTCTGTTTCATCATATTCCAGGATAATTTTTTTCTTTTCACTAAAGTGGACAATAAAAACTATGGTGCTGCTAGATCCAGCTCATCTGAAATGTGGTGCTTTTCTTTTTCTTTCAAACAAAACCAAAATCTATCCCTAAGTAGAACAAAAAGTACAGCAAAAATGTTATTGCTTTTGGTTACCATATAAAAGCCAGATCAAGAATGAAGCTCTACTGTTTCTTTCCTGTAGATGAGGTGCAGAAGGGAATATCACTACCTCTACTGTATTTCCTTTCTCTTTATGAGGAGCTCTGTGTGTTTAAAGCAATGGTTTACCAATGGCAAAAAAATGCATTTTTTTGTAGAACATTTAATCACTTCGTGATGACCAGCTGTGTGCTCTGATTTAGCAGTGTTTCAGCAGCACTTTCCCTGGGAGAACTTGTGTGCATGGTTTCCCAAAAAGCTTTTCTTTTCATTGGTGATGGGCTGTTAGGAAGACAAAACCAAGGCTTTTTTGGAGTCTTCTTTGTCTTCTAGAGAAGCCTAGCAATTAAAAAATTTAGGAGGCTGACTTCAAAACAGGTATTTCTCCACTCCCTTTCCTGTACGTACATGTATATTAAGGATGTGGCTTTGTGTTAGGTTGTGGAGTGTAGCCTGAAAAACTTTTAAAAAAGGTTTATTCCTGTCATAAGTTTGGAATATGAAAAGTTGGCTAGAGCTAATAGCAGGCTAGGGTTTCTGAATAAATGAAACTATGCACGAGAATGAAATTATGTAATTAAATCCAAGCTTGTGCTTTAAATTAGAGTTATGCAATTGTGGGAGTTTGAGTTTAGTTTATTTTCTCAGCATTCCCTTCTCAAAAGATAAGGAAAAAAAGGAAAAAATAAAACTCTTCAATTAAATAGAAAATAGAGGTAAGACAAAGTGTAATGTCTTTCTTAATTAATGCCATGGGAGTAGGATACACCAGTTGACAACTACATCTCAGTGACGGCACAAGTCGCAACCAATTCATGGTGGTGTGAATTTGATATGCTCTTTAATGTTTCTATGCTGTACCTGTAATTTCAGTAACAATAGTCTGATTCTTTTGCTGCTCTTCAGGAAGGACTTGAATCAATCTACCTAATGAATTTTAGGTATTTATAGGTATCAGTTAGGGAGAGCTAGTATAAATGAGATGCTAAAAAGCTGTATGCATGGTAAGTCTTCCTGATTGGAGTGTTGGAGGCTTTCTACTGTGTAGAAAACAAAAAAACCCTACATATAAAGAACTACATAGGATTTTAAGTTGCTTATATGTGTTGCAGTGCAGTCACAAAAGTACTGCTGGACACTAGTGTCAAAAAACCCTGCTGTCAAAATCAAAGTGTAATGAAAACAACATGTACTCAAAAGTGTCCTATTTTGTTCTTTTTGTCTCTATCAGAAAATAATTCATACTGTACAATAGTAGAAGCCACTTATAATGATCTCTTATTTATTGACATCTTGCTCAAACAGCAAAATAGAGAATTGCTATATCTACTCATATTTTACAATGCTTCTCTATTAACAAATCTGTAGCTTCACTGCTGCACAGAGGATAATAACTTTCTAGTCAGGAATTAATCTGATATAATTTGATTGCTCAGGACTCTTATCAGTCCCTCCAATTGCTCAGCTGCTACTGTGTATTTAACAATTGCTTCCTAGCCCATGCGTGTTATTCACCTCGTGGTTTTTCTGCCTGGCTTTGGTTGTCCTGTCTTTCTTTCAGCTGTCCACCACTACAAGGGCTAAATAGGTCTATCACGACATATAAACAACAATTTGCTCATCTCCCCAAAGCAACTGCAAAGAATCTCTGTTTTCAGTGCTGGTATAGCTATTTCCAAACAATGAGTATGTATTAGTAGAATCTTCTTTATGGGCTAAGCTTAATTCTACTCTTGCTCTATTGGGTAGGTACTCCACAAGTGAACTTCTTATTTTTTATAGTAGTACTCAGAGCAGATTTGTTGCTTGAAATCAGAGGAAGCGTGAGATGTGGTGATTTTAGCAAATTGATTTGAGTAGTACTTTTACCATATTTCATTTGTGTGTCTTCACTAAGTCCTGAGTGGGTTAAAGAGATGCCAGGCATACTTGGCATGTTACAAGGGGCCATCAAAATCCTGCAGCTTTAGTGCGGTGAATCAATACTAACTTTGCCATAGCAAAGCTGGTTGAGTTCTTGTCAGCATATTGGAATCAAGGTAACAACTTTTTTACATCAAAGCACAAATAAAAATATGTATATTTGATTAACAACACTACTAAATAAATCTATTGACAAAAACACAAAGAATAAAGCTGTAGGGAAAACCAGTAACAATACAAACCAGAGGTCCTATCACATTAACTGTTTTGTTATCTTCTTGGGTGCCATGTATTAAGACTCTCAAATAAATTAGGCTTGGTTGTGATGGCTTTTGGTTTTTGTAGACATTTTCATAGTTCTAACAGCCACTGATAACACTTCTGTGTTTAGTCAGCACTGGATGCCAAATGTACTTACCTAATGATTCCTGTCAAGCTCAGTTCTATGAGGAGGTGTATTTTCTCAGATTCACTTGCCATATAAACAAATTTTACAGTGTTAATTTATTTTAGGAAGGATTACTCCTTCATTTTAAAGGCATTTGGTTATGCCAAATGTAATTATGAAATAGTACTCCCTTTTCTTCATGTGTTTTGTTAATAGCACTATTCCACTGTTAGCATGCATACATACAGGGATAAAGACATGAAAGTAAAGTTTTGAAGGATCTGATCTAGCAAGGAAGGATGAGCATGAATTTATATAGTAATCTCTAAAACGAATATTATTGTAATTTGAAATATGAAAGTAAGCACTGTGCACTCAAATTCAAATTTGTTAACCTGCTCATATGAATGAAGTTATCCAGATAGGTAATTATTTTGACTGTGTGTTCCATACAAGCTATTCTTTGACATTATTACTATTATCTAACTGGCTAAATGTGTGTAATGTGGTCATTAAAACTTAACAATGTAATGGGTATAGGACCTTCCTAATCTGGAGAAGCTAAAGTTGCTGAAACCTTTGTAAGAGATGTTAGCATCTTGCTGAATTGAGCCTTTTAAGAAGTTGTCATTAGAAGTCTGTGTAAAGTTTTACCTAGTCCTTGCAATGCAAAATAAATCAGAACGCATCTTCTGTAATTAAGTCTTTGTTCCCTCTGAGTGAAGTTTGCTCTAACAGACCATTCAAAACCCAAAAAGTAATTAGATGTTAAAAAAGACAACATTATGGAGTGGTAGTAATCTTGGATGATATAATAAATACTTGTTTGTTGTCAAAGATGGTCCACTGTATATATGTATGGGTTCGTGAAAAGAGTGCAATCAATCAAAAATAATATCATGCTATAGCAATACATATCAAGCCTAAAATAGCAACTCAGATGAAGATTTCTAGATACAAATAAAGATACCACCAACTGTTTTACTGGGTAGGGACTAACTTGCTGTTCATTCGTTTTCTGCTTGCACAGCTTGCCTGATGTGACCTGATGATTGCTTATGTTGGCATCAATTTATTTGCTGACAACCCATTTTGTCTCTTTGAATCACCCATTTTATCAAGCTAATTTTCTGTTGTTGCGATACTGTCTGCTGACTGAAGAAGAAGGAAAAAAGCTTCTCAAAATATGAATGCTTTTCATCCATGGTGTTTTATAAATCTGAAGGTATATTTGCTGATTTTACAGACTAAAGTCCTGAGAGTCTCAGCAAGTCAAAATTCCATTTGTACAGAGCTGCGCCTCTGCTGGGAGAATATAAAGGTACACATGGGTGCGTTTTAAAGGAATTATATATAGGGATTGGAATCTTTACGTAAAATCAGAACTCTCATTCCTCTCATTTGGTCTAAATTAACAAAAAAATGAAATGGAAGGCAAAGTCGTGTTGTATGACCTTTTGTTTTAATCCAGAACAGTCTGATTGGCAGCCCATGTGTCAGATATGACTGGATATAAAATGCTTTTTGAGACGTGGCCTTGCTCAGAGAATGGAGATAAAGAAAATGATTCCTGGCACTGCATGAAGCTCAAAGCTGTCAAACCATCCTGTTGTGACTGTGTAGGCCTTGGCGCTAAAGCCTATGAAGTATCCATTGTGTCTGTGGGTTTCTGGCCCTGGGAAATGCCAAGTCTGGAGAGAAGCCCATAGTAGTTCCCCAAAGGTGACATCTGACCTTTAGCAAAAACAAGGCTGTGCTGTTGCAATTTAGGGGCTGAGTTTGTTGTCTCTATGGCTTGAAATAAGTGTTACAGTCTGATAAGTAACTAAAATGTTGCTTTTATTCTAGCAGTTGCATTGGGTTTATGTGGCAAGGTCTTGGTAGTGGAGGAGGCTACAGGGACGACTTCTGTGAGAAGCTGCTATAAGCTTGCCATATGTCCAATAGAGCGAATGCTCCAAGGTGGACCCACTGCTGGCCAAGGCCGAGCTCATCAGCAATGGTGGTAGCACTTGTATTATAATACATATTTTGTATTATATTTTATATATATACATATATATATGTATTATATATGAATACATATTCTAAAATATGTATAAAATACATATTTTAGAAGGAGGGGGGAAAAAACCCACCTGCTGTGGAACAGCAGGCCTGCAGACACCGAGGTCAGTGAAGGAGAGGGAGGAGGTACTCCAAGTGCTAGAGCAGAGATGCCGCTGCAGCCTATGGTAAAAGCCACGGTGAGGGAGATTGTCCCACTGCAGCCCATTGAGGTTGGTGGTGGAGCAGATGTCTACCTGCAGCCTGTGGAGGACCCTCTTCTGGAGGAGGTGGATGCCTGGAGGAGGCTGTGACCTCATGGGAAGCCTGCCCTGAAGCAGGCTTCTGGCAGGACCCGTGGGCCCATGGAGAGAGGAGCCCATGCTGGAGCTGGTTTGCTGGTAGGACTTGTGACCCCATGGGGGACCCACACTGTTCCTGAAGAACTACATCCTCTGGAAAGGACCCATGCTGGAGCAGTTCATGAAGAGCTGAAGCCCATGGGAAGGACTTATGTTGGAAAAATGTTCCTTGCTTAACTTTTATAACAATACTTAGCAGTGAAGTAATTCTTATGTTTGTTTTGCTCAGGAATTCAGTTTGTGCAGTTGCTGAGACCTGGGGAGCAAAAGGCAAGTGAGGATGGCATTTCAGTTTCTTTTCTGAACCTTCATGTAGATTTAGGTTAGGTTTCTAGTGAGGTTTAGATTTTATTGTGGTTGAGTTGTTTGCAGATTCAAAGTTTTGGGATTATTTACAGGCTAAGTATTCATGTGGAAACTGTACTACTACTTTACTATTCTGTGTTTTCCAAAATGAGTCCATGGGGCACATGCCTATGGGAACAGTGCTGAGTATCTTCACATATTCATGCCTCATTTTTGGCCATGAGTTCATAGTCTGCGTATGCACAGATAGTGCCCATCTGTCCCCTACCTGAAGTCCTTCAGATGCGTGCAGATAGCTTTGTTGGGGTCTGAAGATTTGAATTCTTTACAGAGAGGATGAAGGTGCTGGCAGAGAGCAGAGCAGTTGCTAATGTTTAATTCTGCTTGGATGCCTTTGCAGTGTACTAAATGTAAGAGTTCCAGCAAAGGTCACTGCAAGTTGAGTGTGTACGCAGATGAAATAACCTCTCACATTAGGCAGAATGTAGTTTTCCTTTTAACTTCTTTTTAGAGCTCCTTATTTGTCAAAGAGAAAACTGAATATACTAATAAATTAGTGCTGCAAATTGCTTAGAAGCATAGGGACATCACAAATTTTGCTAGAAGAGAGCAATCACCTAGCTATTTCCCCTACTGTAAGAGCTGTCTGTAAGCAAAAAGGCATATTTTCCTTGTAGTGTGTGCAGATGATATGAATTCATTGCTTTCTTCTTTAGTACCCCCCATCCATGTCAAGTTATAGGAAATGGTAATAGAAACCCCTTTGCCCATTCTGCACAATTAATGCTGCTGCTGCTATGCTGGAGTACAATGGAACTCATCGTATAGCAGTTTTATAACTCATGTGTTCACTTGTTGGAGAGTGCAGTCAGGAACTGAAACAACTTTTATTCAGAATTACTTTTCTGCATCTTCTCTCTGCTCCACACCTTTTCCTTGATATAACCTAAAGAAATCCCAGACCAAAATGCTGTTTTCAGCTCTGTTGGGGAAAGAAATTAAAGCCCTTTGTTGCTAGTCTATGCAGAGATGTTTTTGTGGTACATTTCAGATCACAAACCTTAGTGTGTTATGGCAACGGGGCAGTAACTTGAATTTCAACTGTGAAGCTCATACTGTCTCACAGAAGTGATTTACACTTAGCCTAAGATAAACAACAGTATTTAACCTTTGATCTTAAACATGGTGTGGTCTGAAACAGTGGTAATGTTACTAGGTAGGTAGAAGGTGGGGTCCTGGTATGTTACCTCATTCAGAGATGCATTCAGTCCTAAGGTATTACTGGTCTTCATTCTGCTTTTCTGTGTTACATGTGGTCAGATCCTCTGTGTTTTATGGGACTTATCCAAGAGTGTCTGAGGGCACATAAACCACTCTTCTTAAAACTCATTTAGGTCAAGCAGTGGTGCAACCTTGTTCAAACATGAGGATGTTTCCGCTGTGAGTAAGCACAGTTGTGAAACAGTAGCCAGCTTGTGAAGATAAAGACTCAGTGAATGAGACAGTTTCAGCTCCCACTCATACTATTGCCCTGGATGATTGCCTAGTCTCCTTGCTATGATCCAAATCTGTGTTTGGGGATTCCCTGATTTGCATAGTATTGATGTGATAGACTTTGTCGCTTTAAAGCCTCTATTGCTTGCCGCAGCAGAGATCCCACTTTTGTTCTGACGTGTTGTTTTGTTTCAGGTTTTGTTTCACACAGAAGGAGACATATTGCCTCCAGTTAGTAATTCAGAGCATGCTGTGAGCCCCCAGTGTTTGTGGGGAGGTTGTGGAAGCAGCAGCTGCTGGAGTATCTCTCCTTGCCATCCGACAGGCTCAGCCATTGCTGCATCCCTTCTGGGAACAAAGCAACATCTCTCTCCCTTAGCAGCCACCAGCCAGTTTGCTAGTGGGTTTCTGAGGAGGCACGGTCAGGCGGAGAGGGTCTGCACTCCCTCGACGCCACATGCTCCAGTGGGAGAGCTTCTTAAATTGTGTGCGTGTGCTCCCATGCTAGCACAATCTGATCTTTGATTTTCATGTGTTTGCTTGCGTGGGGCAAAAATAGAAGAATTCTAGAGAAGCCCTGAATTTGGGAGGTTGGAGTAGTGGTGTTTCTTTTTCTGATTGTTCAGAAATGTCCAAATGCATTTGTTGGAGTTTATAGTCAAAGTGTATTCTGGTTTTAGATTTGAGGTAGTAGCAAATTTTTATAAGTTAAGATCACTACAAATTAAATACTGTGAAGGTCATGATAAAAGATTGACAAATATGGAGTTTAAAAAGGGTGATGTTAGATCAGTAGCTTAATAGTAGGAAACAGAGATCAATATACATTAAAATATTATGCTATGTATACCAGGCAGCTATTCACCATATACTGGGAGGTAAGCAGCATTGCTTGGCTGACATGTTACCACGCTGCAGAGTTGCCATGGCAATATCAAACCAATGAATAAACCACATCACAGAGACTGGGAGGTGAGTAAGTGTGAAATTGATTCAGTGGAACACAGGAATATATGGGAGTCAAATTGGTCAAGATAAAATTTCTGGTAGGAAAATCTATTTCTTTGCACACTTTCAATATTTTATTTAAAAATTTGAAATCTTATGGGTATTTTTTTCCACAGTAAACTCTTATGTGTTTTTCATCTGATGCAATATGTATGTTTCAACATATATAAGGCATTTAGGAAGTATACCCATGCATAATGAATGTAGCTAAATATAAAAAAGTACATAATTTTTGCAAAAGAAATAAATGTAATTTGTAGTCATATAAGATCTAGGTAAGATAAATTAGCTTGAGTGTAAGTTCTGTTATCAGCTGGAAGCTAATATTGTACAAGTTGTATTTGAAAGCATGTTTTCAAATACATCAGGCTTAAACTTGTTCTTTATTTCTAAATGTGTAGCACAACCCACAGAAGTGTCCTACAAATAGTATGCATTTTGGATAGGACATTGATATAACAAAAGACAGATATCTGTGCTTATGAATGGATTGCACAAATATCGATCACGCTTCATTGCTCTATTTTGTGCGACCAAATTTAAGAAAAACAAAGACAATTTATATATATATATATATTGATACTTAGCAAACAAAACTAACAAAACATTCCCAGAAAAGAATGCAGTTTTTCAAGTTAAACAAAATTGTCAATATCCCATCACATATCTGCTTCTGTCTGGTGCTACCAACAGAACTGAGAGATGATATCTGTCAAATGTAGAATAAAGAGCACAATATGCTAAAAAAAAGGCCAATGCCATATCATCCTCCCT
>JAVSBS010006990.1:0-21961 GCA_033124195.1 Coracias cyanogaster | reverse complement strand
AAAATCTTCTTTCTTTTTTTTTTTTCCCAATTATTCTAAGACATTCTGTGAAAAGAACAATCATGCTAAAATGTGCCATCAGCAGTATTACCATTACCACGGAAAAATAAAATACATATCAAAGATGCTTTTAATTAGGATTTTTTGTTTTACTAATTCATTTCGGTTCAGTTGGATGATCAAATATTGGTAAAGGTTTTACTCCTGGGAAAGGTCCTGTTGCAGAGAACTAGAAGGTTATTTTGTTCTGTGTGGTTTATAAATTTTACAAATTGATACTTGTTTGTGTAAGACATAACTCTATTTTTAGAACATTTTTAGGCTGTCTGATAGTTTTGGTCAGGAGGTGTGCTTCTCTGGGATTCAGTGCTTATAGTTCACATGCTATTAATTTGATCTAAACTTTCTGTTTATTTATAGCTTAAAAAAAGGTCTGACATCTTAAATGTGCTTTTCTGTTTCATCTCCATCTCCCCTTGGAGTTTTATGTCCAAGCTCTTTTCATTTTATGTCCAAGCTCTCTTCATTTCATTTCTTTAATGAAGAAAAACACGTATGACAACAATACTAAAACAGCATTAAGTTAATTTTTTTTTTTAAGATCCCAGAATGTTTTTATCAAGCATAGTCAATAAAATGAGGAATATAGCTTGTCTAGACTACTAATCTGTCATGTAAAACTTTTCTGCTACTGCTTTAGTTTCATTAGCTCAAAGCAGAACTGAATAGCTTAATTTATTTACATAACAGAAACCAATATTTGTTTGCATTTATCCTTTTGTCTTAGATTTTAAATTTTTTGGCCAATAATTTGCAAATTATTGGCAAAAAATTGCTGACTGATGCTTTTTACATTGGCATGTAAAAAATAAGGCAAATTAAAAACAGAAGGTGAGTGCTGGCTCAATACTGAAGCTTTTGTAATTCGGAGTTTTAAAGATAGAAATAAACCTATTCTGTGGCACAATAACATCTTGAAGCCCTTCAGTTACACATTTTCCTGTGTTTCCCTGTAAGTATTATTGTCTGACTAAATGACATTTCTAAACTCGGTTCGTGTGATGGAGAGCAGGTGCATCTCAAGTGGTTGTTCATTTGTGTTGTTTTCAGATGTGAACAGAATCCTCAAGTTAATTGGACAAACCTAGATAGATCAAGGTTAAACAGATGCAAAAAGAGATAATAGAGGCCAGGAGCTAGTTTGTGTTGTATACCATGTACACATGAAGTCCTTCTTTGTTTGTCGTGAACCATTTTAGCTATACACAGTGTATGAGATTGGCCACACACTGATACCCAGCACGGACTTAGCAGACTCAAAGTTGTCACCATCGAAGCTTCTGCCTCCTGTGTGACCCAGCCCACTGGTGAGCTCTTCTTGAGCTGTGCCGATCATGAGGCTGGTCTGGATAAGATGAAGCATGTAACTGAAATAGTGGAAATGTTATCTGTGAGGGAAGGCACTTTCAGAAGAGGCTCAGTTTCCCACCTATTGCTTTGACTTTTTCTCACTTTCGGTGCATATGGTGCCGAATATGCAGCTGTGTTGCTGGTGTGAAAGCAAAGGAGTGTCCCTTCCGTTGGGTGTCTGAAAGCCTGCTTATGAGCAGAGCTTACTAAGTAGCTCCATGTGTGCACAACTGCTGTGCTGCTGCTGACAGCGATTCATTTCCAAAATCCTTAGAAGCAGTTTTTAAAGCCCAGGTTCTCAGTGAGACAGACATGGCTAAGAAACAAGGCTTTGGGGCAGAGGAGGAAGTATCTCTTCAGGAGGCCAGAAGCGTGCTCCAGATCAAGTGGGTTTCTTTTCTCAGCAGTGCATATTGCTTCACCTTCAGCATTTTATTTCAGCTTTTATCTCTTGTAAAATGAAGTTACTTAGGTTAGCTGCCCTGCGTGAGCAAGTAAAGATAGCTTTCTATCCCCTTCCATGAGTGGAAAAAACTGTATCAAAGTGTCAACTGTATCTGAAGCAGATGGTGACGAGGGTTCATTTTGGCACAAGTGTGTATCCAGTCTTATATCATCATAAGTATTGTCTAAAGTAGTGGATGCTGTATGCTTCGTCGACAGCATTAACATCCCGTTGCTGGCAGCTCTTACCATTGCAGCGTGTTGCTCAGAGGTACACCTATAACAGCATACACAGAAACAAAAGGATGCACGTTAGGAGAAATGTGTGCAGGCGTCCACTGTAGGGAAGCAGTGGGGTTAGACATCATGTGGTATTGGAAATTTTGTTCTCTCTGGACTGCTTTCGGATGTGTGATGCCCTGCAATGTGTAACTTATCGTCATGCCAGTCCTTCCAATAAAACTCCCAGGTATGGGCATAATGAATGCATGGAAAAAATGCTGTCTTGACCCCAGTAGCTAAGTATGTATACGGTCCAGAAAATCCTGATCTGTACATGGTGTAAGATTCAACAGGATGGAAGTGACATTTTGAGTAAATTTTGATTTGCTTTCTCTTATACAGAACTCAGCACAGATGTAGTGTTTTCCTGGTCTCTTTGCTTATCCATGCTCTGTGTTTGTGGTTGGTCTCACCTTTTCCCCTGCAATCCTGTGTGCCAGCAGAGGGACACTGGGAGCAGCGGGGAGACCCAGCTTCCTCCACTATACCCATGGCTTACCTCAACCCAGAGATGATAAAGGCTGGGACTATGTTCAGTGCGAGTGAAGTGTTATCAAACACTGATTTCTCTCAATAGTAATACAGCTGTATAAGCCAAAATATTTTGAAAGGGTTGCAACCTCACTAGCCTTGTGTAATAACAAACACACTTTGTTCTGTCTTACAAGGCAGCTTTACATTCACTAGAAGTCCTTACTTATGTACAAGTCATTGTTTCTTGTACATTCAGTCAATGTATTTTCAGTGGGTTTTATTATTATGTCGGTGTACAGAGAAGGGAGGTAAAGGTAGAGTCAGACCATGAGATTCTTTTTCATAGAAAGGGTGCTATCTCAGCATTTGATTTCAGCCCATTGACTTCTAGAATTATAATAGTGTGCTGTCACTTTGTCTTTATCCTTAGTTACCATCTTCTATCTTCATGTGGCTTTTTTTTTTTTCAAATTTCTTCTTCAGTTTTGGGTCAGCAGTCTCTTACTAAATTCTCTGTCTTTGTTCATCTTCCTTTTTTGTCGGCTTTCTTTCCAGTCTTGGAGACTGCTTCTGTGCATTTGATATGTAGTCTCCCATGATAACTGCTAGTGCGCACACATGGATTAGCTTCCACTGAGACACTGACTTAAGTGCTTCTTAAGTTTCTGAGGTGAATTATCCTTATTCTTTGATTTCACTTCTTCCTCTCTTAGAAATGTGAATTAATATCTTTAGGAATATTTTAATACAAATTATCTTATTTGCACATCTCAGCTAACTTCTTGGTGTTAGAAAATTTCAAGAGCAGCTTTTTGGGATTAAAGAAGATAGCCAGGTGAAGGCAATTTTCAATTTACTCCTAAGTGCAGGATGGAACACCCATCTGGGACTGTGGATGAGAACTGTACCTGCACCCCAGTGTCCATCATTCTTTTTCTTAGAGCCATCTAATCACTCATGATCTTGTTAGAGCTGTCTGGTGTGGTCAAGAGCAACAGGGCAAAAGTCAGAGGAAGTCTGGGGAAGGCTGAGAATCTTTTTGGGCTTTGCCTGGGAAATGTGTTTTCTGGTCTTCACTGAGCAATTCTGGGAGAGTCTTTAGACAGTAATGCTTTTCATATCTTCTTTGGGATTGGTGACACTCTCTTCCCAGCCCTTTTGGGACATGTGGCTCTTCCTTAAGCATAAGAATTGCCTTGGCAGCTTCTCTGTAAGTTTTAGGAACATGTAGCCATTCATTTGGTAAATCACTTATTGCAGCCCTGGGTGCCAGTTACCGCTCTTTCCTGCACAATTGCCAGTGGTTTCTATGGTCTAGCTTCCATCCTCTTTGAGACAGCTCGTTTCCTTCATCGTTATTCTGTGCATCTGTTTGATTAAGGCTGTATTTTCATAAGCTTTTCAGACAAGCTACATTGCCTGCAGTTAATGCCTGTTTCTAGAAGGATCATGTTAGTAGTTTATTTAATTAATTGATATAACTGTATTCCAAAAGCTTTTGTGCCAGTATGTGCCACTTAAATCTATTAGTTGGATGTTCCTTCTAAATTGTTATCTTTTTGTACTGCACTACTGTAAAAAAAAATAAAGCAGAAGAGTGGCTCATATGATAGGCTAGGTGGTAGAAATGAGAGTACATGTACAGCAATGAGTTTGCCTCCTCCCTGGCAGTTTGAAGAAAATCAAAGCATAGAATCACTGGTCTTGTGACTGAATCGCAGTTGTGATAGTATTTGGTGGTTCTTCCTACAGTCCATGATACTTCATGAAGCATCCTGCAGTCCTGGCTCCCTACCTATTGAGACTAGAGGATCCACAGGAATTTTTTTTGCTCCTACTTTCTGGTCATTTAAGAATCAGGTGACCTGAAGACTGTCAGCTCATCTACTGATAGTTTATGAATTGAGGTGCATTAGAAGTGGCTCTAGTGCGTAAGTTCCCAAAGAGACACTGACTTTTTGTCCTTTCAGTACCTGTGTTTCTGGTATTTGCTGATTAACCTTAAAAGCATTAAGTTTTTTTCCTTCTTCCCTATGGTGGGGGACTTTGTGTACTGAAACCTATAGGGGGATGGACTCCAATGGATCTGGAAGCAGAAGATAAAGAAATTGGTCACCATGCTCAGTGTTGCAATAATCTTTCCTGTTTGGTTTACAAAACCAAGAACACTAGAACAAATTTTTTGTCCTTTAGGAGTATCTTCTTATGTATTTGCAATGCCTATAGTCAGCCGTGAATCATAGAATTGTTTAGGTTGGAAAAGACCTTTATGATCATCATGTCCAACCATTAACCTAACTCTACCAAGCCCACTGCTAAAGCTGAGGTTTTAACTGTTCCACTTCTACATAAACATTTAGTGCCTGGTTATCTGTGAGAAGGTCACAGTTTCCTTTCAAGGCTGGTGAGAATAGATACTACCAGACCTTTTCCAAGAGTGCACCAAGATCTAGGTGGAAAGGTCCCAGAGAGTACTTTAGCAGGGCAGAAGCTAGTGTTTGACCTGGTTTTGTAGCCTTCCTGATTCTTCACTGAATTGAGCATTAGGGGATTCTGTGTTCCTGGTGAATAGTGCGGTGGGTGTGACCTGGATTACTTGGCATTAGAAAAATTGCAGGACGTGCTTTTGCCAAATCGGGACTCTTGACTTTAATCCTGTATGAACTTCAACTGCATTAGTTATATGCTGATTAAGTTTCCTCTCTACCATTTCTATTAACTACAGCAGGCTTCACTTCTTGTTTTTTAAAGAGCTATAAGGTATTGCCATTGCTCTTAAAACTCTGTAGTGCTTCCACCTAATTGCTTGGCTGAATCTCCCTCTCTCTAGTAAAAATTATACAGGACTTGAACACTTCCATCCAAATTAAGTGTTTGTATGTGAACAAAGTTTTTCCTAGGAGATTAAGGGTGTCATATAGGCTTTAATATTTAAAGTATTTAACATTCTAGGCTGTGAACATAGCTGTGTCAGCTGAAATGTATTCTATTCAATAGAACAGGTCACTGCTTGTAGTATAGGTCATTGGTGAGTTGTCACCACAGAATATGTATATACTTCCTAGAGGCATGTACTAATGAGTAAGTTGTTATTTCTTTTTAATTGGATTAGGTAGTTTTCTTTTGGTATTGAACAAAATTGCTAGGGTTATTTCCCTTTAACAGAGGAACTTCTGGCTGCTTTTTGCCTACTGTAACTTCTGAGCTTACAACTTATGCATGAAGTCTTATCCAAATAAAGATGTTTTAAGTAAGCTGTAAATCTCTGCAAGATAAAACTTCACAGTTAATATAATTTCTTATATTGACTGATCCACAGTAGTATCTAGTATTGCAATTAAACCATGGTTTAACTGAGATGTACATAGATGTTCATTGACATATGCACTTGACTGCTGGGACAGAAAGTTACGGCTACTTTGAGTATTTAAATTAATTCTGAGTATGTTGGAATTCTTTCAGATGCAGCTGGACAATATAATTACTTCCCTGTGCACCTAAATAGGATTTAGAAACACAGTCATTTCATGGAAATTATTGTTGCTGTTGTTTTCAAAACTGCACAAACTTTTCCAAATCCTATTTTATTCCAACTACTTTGAGCATGAGCTGGCAAAGTGCACTTGCAGCCCAGAAATCCAACCATATCCTGGGATGCATCAAAAGAAGGGTGGCCAGCATGTGGAGGGAGGTGATTCTGTCCCTCTCCTCTTGTGGAGTACTGCGTCCAGCTCTGGAGTCCTTCATACAAGAAAGACATGGACCTATTGGAGTAGGTCCAGAGGAGGGCCACAAAAATCATCAGAGGGCTGGAATACCTCTGCTTTGAAGAATGGCTTTAGAGGGTTAGCGTGGTTCAGCCTGGAAAAGAGAAGGTTCCAGGACACCTTATTGTGGCCTTTCAATATATAAAGGTGGCTTATGAGCCAGATGGAGAGAGACTTCTTACCAAGACCTGTAGTGATAGGACAAGGGGCAGTGGTTTTAAACTGAAGGAAGGTAGATATAGATTGCACTGGAGAAGGACATTTGTTGAGAGTGCTGAGACACTGGAATAGGTTGCCCGGAGAAGTTGTGGATGCCCCATCCCTGGACGTGTTCAAGGTCAGGCTGAATGGGCCTTTAAGCAACCTGATCTAATAAAAGATGCCCCTGGCCATGACAGGGGCAGTTGCTCTTGGCGATCTTTAGAAGTCCATTCCAACCCACACCATTCCACAACTCTCTGACTGGTCCTAATAATTTAGCTATGAATAAAGCAAAAAATTTACTTCTAACTACTGTGAAAGATATTCAGAGTGTGGTTCAGTAGCTCTATCAGCTACTCTGTAAGTTGCTCAGTATATCTGGGAGGGAAATGCCCCTCTGAGGAAGTGGCAGTGGCACAGCAGGGCAGCTGTAGAGAGCGGTTACCCACTGAGGTTATTCATCATTGCTTTGTGTTGATCTGGAGGTATGAGAAGTTACTTTTGTAAGGTTCTTTTTTGTTGCTGTTGAGGGTGAAGAAGAATATTGTTTTATTTCTGTGAAACTGTCTTTATATAGGTGCATTTTTTAATTCTCCCTTGTCCTTTTGTTTTCTTAGGGCATTGAGTTTATTTTCTTCTGCACAAACTATCTGTAGATATTGTAAAAAAATCAGAGGATAGATATTTATAGATAAAGAAGGTAGGCAGACTAGTTCTGAAGCTGAAATAATATAGTAGAACACAATAATTTGCTTTTTTTTTCGAAACAGACAAATCAAAATCAATGTCAGTTTTTCTCTCTGGAGATTGAATGGCAAAACACTCAGGAGACTTCTTCCTCCATCTTCCCTCTCCCTCCACTCAAAAAAGCTCTGTGTGAATGTCCCCAGATTTTACGTCCTGGAAGACCTAGTTTAAATAGGAAACTTTAATCCAAACTGAATAAAATATAATATCCTAATCATATTTCCTTACAGCCTTTCTTCTAACCCTGAGGATAGTAAGATTGTGCCTTCTTAAAATGAGAGAATTAATACTCTTTCACAGAGATGCTGTCAGAAGAAATCTGTTGCGACTTAGAAGCATAGGCTGGCAGCCTGCCCTCTGAGCTCAAGAAGGCGTGGCACCATGCCCAGACTCTTTTTCTCAGGGCTTCAACTTTCTTTCACATGGCTGTGCAAAACCAGTCAGTACTTTCTTCTAACCTTGGTTCTCCTGCTGAAGACCCATCTGTACTACCTAGAAGTTTCTGTTCTATTCTTTTCAACTTAGAATTCATTGCTCTTCATTGTCAGCTTTCTTCCTGTAGCCAATGCATCTTAGCATCTTAACCTTCTTACACAGACCAACTTTCTTAATTCAGCTCAGCTGTTGTATGGCTTTTCCAACCTCATAGTACTTTTTGATGAGCCTCAGGTAGGGGGTAGCTAATCCTCTGGTAATTGCTGGAACAATGGTCTGACTCGCCTTTTTATATGTTCCGCTGTTCTGGAAAAAGTTAAATGATTGGATGCTTTGATAATGCATGCTATATAAATACTTTGATTCAGATTTTTTTAGATGGGTTAGTTTGCTATTAGGTGGTTGGATTGTCAAAAGTTTTCATCACACTATGAACAGCGACCTTTAAAAAACATGTTGTGTGGGTTTTTTTAATTCTAGTAAAAGGAATTAAGCTTTCTTGGGATTCTGTTCCTAATGAAGGAGAAAGATTAACAGCAAGCAAGGAGATGACACTAAATAGTGTGGGAGGAAGGGAGAACACCATGCTATTGGCATTTTAGAATGATCCAAAGTGAGTACTCAGCCTCACGGAAAATCGAAAGACAGAACTTTTCAATGTAACTGCTTTAGGTGTATTCATTTCATTGTCAAAATAAAACACTAAAAAGATTTTACAATATTGAAATTTGAAGTAGTATTATATCCTCAGTCTCTACATATGGTAACTTTCTAACTAGTAAAATATATACTATGTGATATATTGATTTGTGAGCTGTGCTAAGTAATTCAGAAAAGGAAATGTGCAGAAAGCTGATGCCGCTTGCATCATCAAGACCTTCCTGATTGATGCTGCCAGTCCTGAAGTATTTTCTTTATCTTTTTTGCAATACTGGGATGGTGCTAGTTCTAGGCGGGACAGAAAGGCAGGTGGCACTGCAGCTATCTTCCATGACAACATTAACGTGCCAGGTATCACATTTTCATTTGAATTCATTTATCTGGCAAGGGAAACCAGAGCCAAAGAGAACACAGACTGCAATTCCTCTTACAGACTGCTAGAAACAAGAACTATCTTATGTATGTCACCCTGGTAGAGTTCAACATGAATTTTGACAGGGCTGTACTATTAAAGGTCTCGGAGTCATCATCAACAATTCCCTCATATAATCAGTTTAGGGGGTAGCAGCACCAGCCAAAAAAGCTGTTAAAATCTTGGGCGTCATCTGGAAGGGTATTAAGAACAGGGCAGAGTGTACACCTTCAGTGTGCACGAATCTTGGCAATTGTTTGCAGGTCCAGTTTTCATACCCCAGGAAGAGTAGTGGAGGACCAGAGAGAGGCCACTAAATTGCTGAAGCGGAAGCTGCTGTCTTTGAAGACTTGCATTGCAGGGATTACTCATTTTGAGCAGGACACTAGTGGAGTGAAGTTTTAACATCATAGGGACAGAGCTGTTATTCACCAAATTGTGTAGTACTGAAACTATGTAGTATTTGAATTTAGGAGACTGGCTGAAAGTACTTTCTAACAGTTACAAATTTGGATTTGTTTTACCATAAGAGCTCGTGAATGCAGATATTATCAAATTCAAAAAATAAAAAGACAAATTCATGGGCAGTGGGCCTGTAGACATACTAAAGGGAATAGACAAAAGTACACACTAGCATCCCAACTTCTTTGGTGGTCAATGCAGGGGATTATTTAGGGAATAAACTGAAGTGGTTTGGAGAAGGGAAGGCAGGAAACCTTGGCTCATGCTCTCTTCCTAAGTAGCTCCTCCAGTTGTCAGCAGCAGAGACAAAATGTGCTAGTGATCTGAACTTTTTTTTTCCCATGTTAGTTCACAATGATCACAAGTTTCTGAGAAACTTGTTTGGATGAAAAGACTTGAAACTTAAATGCTGCTGAGAAAATATGCTGAGACAAACTGATATTCCTTTTGGCTACCTAGGAAGATGCCAAGCCCAATTCTAGATGCTTCCTATGGTACTAACCTGCTTCAGTGGTCAATGAGAGAGGCTTTGTAAATTCAGAACTTCGCAATTACCACAGAGGGCTACCATTCATTAGAGGCACTTGAGAAACTTTCACAGGCATCAAGAAGAGCATTTGATATTGTGGATATCCCAAGGGAATCTCAGCCTAAAACCTTTCCATTTGATTTACACTCATTGCTGATTCACAAAACCAAATCATAAGCAAATCAAAAGCAACTGATAACACTCTTGGCCAAAATAGCCATTGCCTTTTGTTGTGAAACATTTGTCATTTCACTTAGAAACATACTGGTTATATATAACTACCTTATAATATGAAACTTTCATTTCCTGAGCAAGTTCATGGGGTGCAAGTTAGACAAAGAAAAATGTCTTTACCTCCTGGAAGTTAAGTGAGCATGTAGTCTGCAGTGATTGAATTGCTGTGACATAAAAAGACACCATCAGCCAAAATAACTGTATGAGTTTGTAGATTTTCTAAATGCAAAGTAAAATGCAGTGGAAGTCAGTGTGATGGGCTAAAACCTCGTGCATACAGTTAACTAGGTCCTCAGGTTATAGCACTTTAGTTAATTTTGATCACATGTTCAAGCCAGAATATAATAGACTTTTCACCACTATAAAATTGGTTATAATATTTAAATTTATTGTTTCAGGGTTTTTTTGTTAAGAGTATGGGGTTTTGTTTTGTTTCTGCAAAGTAGTAGAAGCCTCTACCTACTTCTTACGGTGAGCTGTGGTATAGCATTTCACACTATTGACCCTGATACGTCTATTTTTCAAATGCGTCTGTGAAAGGATCAGGATCTAAATCTAGTTAATGATGAACATCCTTCTCTGGAAGGGAACATAGAATGAGCAGCTGCAAAGTCCTTCAGCTTTGGAGCTACTTAAGAATTGATTGTTCCATAGATGCTTTTTAGCAGTCAGCTGACAGCACAGACTTCAGCATCAGCAACGTGAAAACTAAACAAGGGTTCTTTGTGATATGTGATATGACACTTATTTGCTTGGTTGTATTAGTGTTACTGGCATCTTATTATTGATAAAAATAATTTAATAAATTTTATGGCATTGTTTGAAACTAAATATACAGGTGTTTTGGGTAGGAGGAAAAAAGGGGTTTTGTAGTATTTGCATTCATGGCATATTCCTTCATGTGGAAGAGATATCTTCAGAAATGTGACTGAGTATGGATGGCTTAAGTATATGCCTTCATTAAGCTGTTACAAATCGCTCAGACCAGTACCTACCTTCTCTGGTTCTCAGAGTGCTGCAGCCATCTTCAAGTATTCATACTAAGGTTGTTTTTTGGTTTGGACTTGTGTCATCCAAGAGACTATTTGAGCCATTAGGGTGAAAATTATAGCTGTGTGTATTCACTGTGTTGAACAAAGTTATGTTATAAATTTGAAATCTGGTATCAACAAAGCTTGACTATGTGGGAGACAGAATTTGAAGGGTGGTGGGAAGTATCCAGAGATCTGAGAGCCATCACAAACTACGGATCATCTTTTTCAATCCATGTTTGTGAGCTCTTGTGCAGTTTAAAATGTGGAGTACAGTCAAGAACCAACCTCACCTCCTCTTCACTCATTTAAAAAGCAGGCTGTTGAGACTGCTGTTGTTTTCCTTGTATCACTAAGGCAACTTCCTTATTACTGCCTCCTTTCTATATTCTTCTTGCGCATGAAGCATAAGTTCCAGTATGACTTTATAGTTGTATGCAATACCTGCATATTTTCCCCATGTGATCATTTGAGTCTATTGAGATTGGGTTTTTGCTTCTGAGTTTTTATGAAAGACAATAAATATATTTCTAAAAACCTAAACAAATAACAGTTTTACTTTGGGGACATAGAACTGTAATTCTACTCCTCACAATTTCATTTTGCTTGCTCTGTTGGGACCTGTTTCAAGGTATTAACCATCCACCTGGGCTGCGTACAAGGTAAAATAATAAAATCATTAGTATCCACTGAACAGTGAGGTTATAACTTTTTCAACCTGCTTTAAACCATGTGCAAACAGAGCTAATTGTGATGGTGATACTATTCACTTACTGCATTGCTGTCTCATTACTGAAAGACTAATGGCATGCAAGAGTCTTTTTGCTTGTTTTGATGGAGATTTATAGAATGTTTTCTAACTTACCCATGTCTCTTCTTCACCAATAAATTATTAGTTGGTTGCTGTAGACAAACAGAATCCTCATTCCTGATTTGAAAAGGATGGTTTAAAAATTATGCTTTTTACTGTATTTGTGTTGGTTTTTGTTTAACTTGTTTAAAATAAAGTACAAGAGGAAAGGCATGAATTAGATAAGAATAAAACTGAAAGCATGCAACGCTCACGTGAAGAAAGATCTGAGAACTAAACCAGATTGTCACTTAAGAAAAGGGTACTTCTGAACACTGAAGTTGCCATACTAAACAACAGGGTCTAGTTAGTACAGTGCAGTAGTGTATGTGTATTTGTGTATATATGGTGTGTTTCCTCATAGGAAACTGGGAAAATGAGAGATGCATAACCCCAGTAAGCTGCTGTTTTCAGTAAGGATTAAGTAAGTACAACTGAGGGAAAAATAAGGCTCATTTCAATATTAACATGGGTAGTTTTCACCAAAGTCTGCTTCCAGCTATATTTAGATATTGTTGCTATGCATGTATCTCAGCTGGGAGAAGGAGAGGATCCTACAGCGTCCTGTGTGGAAGCTTGGAAGGGGAAGATCGATGTTTCTGAGATTGCGGGGAAAAGTTGACTGAGACTGATGTACGGCCTCTGGGTGCATTTTTCTCATGACTTTACCTCTTCATGGTAAGTGAACAAAAGAAATTTTCCAAGGTGGGAGTCAAGCTGATGGCCAAAGGAAGTGCTGGAAGCTTGGCAGCTCCCAGCTCCAGGTTTTGGTCTCCCCTGCCCTAGTGCACACAGGCTGTGCACAGCCAGTGGCATCCCCTGCGTATGTGCTCACACCAGTAAAAACAGATGGCAACGGGCAACTGTTCCTGCTCCCAGCCTGGCATGCCTGCTGTCCATGCACTTTGTTGAAGCTCTGTGCCATTGTTCCTCTTTTTGCTTTTCACCTGCATCAAATACGTTTGCTTGTGTGTCCTGGAGGTGATTTTTATCCTGCAGAACAGGAAAACTCCTGCAGTTCATACATTGCTTTCTCAGCTACACCAACCAGTGCTCACTGCCAAAATGCTAGCCAAAGGGCATGTAGCCAGTTGTTCACTGAAGTCTATCAAGGTGGTCTAGACCAGTTTTGGGTGTTTTTTTGCAAAATCCCCGTGAAACGGACTCTCTTTGACAGCCTTGGATAAGGGGCAGCAACCCTTGCAGTTAGGCTGGCAGAAGGTATAACCATGAAAATCTGGGAAAGCAGCAGTGGAAGCTGGGGGAGGATGCCCACACAGTCCAGTAGAGGTAACAGCAGAACAAATCCCAGATTTTCCATGTGCAGATGGTCATAGCATGTATAGTATCCATGTTGTTTTCCAGCCGTTTATTAATTTGTTATCTTTAGTATGTGCTGACACTTTATATGTAATAAAGAACAGCTAAATCCATTTTCACAGCTGTGTACATAGCTGGTGGTAGACAAGCAACGGAAGTCATAACTACCTTGCCCTAGAGTCGGTAGCTGAGCTGTGTGTTCTCATATAAACCTTGGGAGAATACTTGGTGTGTGTTAGAAATGGATTTTAAATCTTTATGAGCTGTTTTATGCAAAACATACAATCTTAAAAGCAGCCAGTGCTATTTTGTAAATATTAATTACAAAGAGTTATCCTTCCTTTATCCTCTATCTTTGTGAAGGAAGAGCTGTAAACATATTTAGTGTAAATGATGTAGGCTCAAAAGAGAAGGGATTTTTCAGAATCTTGTATCTTGTAGTCTTCATCTCTTACCAACTTAGTGACTTTAAATCAGAGACCTTGTACAACTGCAGCACTGTTACTGGGGGAGGGACAGTGCAGGTTTTGTGATTTTTTTTTTTTTTTTTTTTTTTTTTTTCCTCAGGCTTCTTACTGTACTTCTGGAAGTTGATGTGAAATTTTCTAATCATAGGTGGCCAGACCCTTGCACTGTAATTTAGCATAATCCTACTTATAAGCAGATAAATCATAGGATGATTTGGTTTGAAAGGGACCTTAAAGATCATCTAGTTCCAAACCCCCTGTCACGGGCAGGAACACCTCCCGCTAGACCAGGTTGCTCAAAGTCCCATCCAAACTGGTCTTGAACACCTCCAGTGATGGAGCATCCACAGCTTCCCAGGGCAATCTGTTTTGTGTCTCACCACCCTCATAGTGAAGGACTATTTCTTAATTTCTAATTTAAATCTACCCTCTTCCAGTTTGAACCCATTATCCCTTATCCTGTAGTGACAGGATAAACAAGCCCTTGTAAGAAGTCTTCCCCAGCCTTCTTGTAGGCCCCTTTCAGATACTGAAAGGCCACAATAAGGTCTCCATGGAACCTTCTCCAGGCTGAACAAGCCCAACTTTATCAGCATGTCCTTGTAGGAGAGGTGTTCTGGCCCCTCTGATCATTTTCGTAGCCCTCCTCTGAGCCCTCTCCAACAGGTCCATGTTCTTCTTGTGCTGGGAGGCTCTGGAGCTGGACACAGTACTCCAGGTCAGGTCTCACCAGAGCAGAGTAGAGGGGCAGAATTATCTTCCTTGCCCTGCTGCCCATGCTTCTTTTGATGCAGCCCAGATGTTGAGCCAACAATCTAATCTAATTGCTTTGTCAATTTCATTTCTTCACCAAGTGGGAGCCTTAAATTTGTAGAGTTACAGTATAAAGTTCCACACAGGTCAAGTGCTCTGACTTGCCCGTTACTCTTTCTGTTTTAAACCTCTGAACTTCTTGCCTCATTTACATCAACATTGAAATTACTTAAATGGGATTTCATAATTCTTTATGTTGTCCATCTGGATTTCTAGCTTCTGTCATGTAGAAATAACTGATACTTGGAGTCAAACATGGTTAAATCTAATACAGGTTTACTTCAGAAAATTATCACTATGACTCAAAGGATCCAGAGTATCTCACCCTGTAAAAATCCTTCCATTCTGAAAAATGCAATATACATATGTTTTTGCAGTAGGCACTCAGCGTGGTACTTAAATAGCAAGTCATATATTCCTTAGGTTTGACATCTTTATTGAGATGAGAATTTCAGTTGATAACAGTTCTGAGAATTCATTAAATTGTTTTGATACAAATGTTATTGTATTAAGTTATTTTGGAATTGAAAACGTTATTATATTAGATTGCATAGCTGGATAGTTTCATTTTTAAAATGTGTATACATTTTAATGTACATATCCAAGAGAGTTTGTGTGTCCACATGTGTGGAAGAACTGTCATGTGGAACACAGCCTAAGACCTTCTAGGTGCTGCTCCTATCTCCAGCAATGGTATGAAGCTACATTTATATTCCCTTCAGAAGATAATATAAAAACAGGGCATGTGTACAGTCATTATTTTTATTTTCTAGGGCTCCCTTCAGGTCACAGTACCTGGATATCTAAGAGCTATTCATAAACATATTTAGTCCCTCATAGAGGTATTTCTGTATTCCCATTCGCTTTTAGTAAAATCCCATGTCAAAAAGTTCCAAAATTTAATTATGTGCCATGAGAAAAAACACACCTTTAATGTAAAATTCCTGCCTAATACTTAAAGGCACTGCTTGTTTTTTATACTATGGTAAACAATAAAAAATATTGTCCTACTCACTGGTATTTCCATATTCACAGTGTCTTTCTCCAAATAAACATTTTATTCTATCTCAGTATTGAAGATACGTTGTGCTTGGACTATATGTGACTTCTCTATTTTCAGTATATATGCTATGTTTGTGTGGTTAGAGTGATCAAAAATGCATCAAATATACAAGATATGAATATATTCTGGATTTATGGAGAGTGTACTAATAAAAAAAGCAATATTAACAGACTGACTTTAAGTACAGAATATTAAATTGAAATATTAGCATAAAATGACTTAGGTATAAGAGCCTAAACAGGTATGAATAAAGCTCCAATCCAGTGATTATGCCCACATAGTATCCCCAGCAAGGCCTTTGAGGTTCTCGGTCAATGGATGCCAGAAGCAGGACCCAAGCACTCTAGAGGCCAAAGTGAGTTATGGCTTTTGAATCTGTTTGTGTATCTGAGTCTGGCTGGATCTAAGATGAGACTTACGGAAACATTTAGTAGTCTTGTGTTTGATACTGTCGTGTACTGCATTAGGTGTGTAATTCATGTTATGTTCCTTATGCAGTAGATTTATTTAAATGTATGTGTTAGAAACTGGGTTTCCCAAGCATTTGTGGCCACCTTGTGGATTCTGCAAAAGAAGATTATATTTTATATTATAAGAGAGTAAGTAGGACAGTTTTCATAGTTAAAAATTATTGTCATTGTGTTATTGGTCCTGATTAATAATTTTCAGTCAACACTTAAAGGATTTTTGAAATTGATAATTTTGCTGGGAAGGGAGAGGAAAGAATAATTTCAGTGATACTGTAGGTCTTTCTTGGAATTGTGGTTCTTTAAGATCTCCCTCACTTCTTTAAAACAGATTTCTGTGGAAGAACACAATGAAGGTCTGGTGAGTTGACCTTACCTTGCCTGGCTGCTAGATGCCCACCCAGCTGCTCTCTCACTTACTTTGTTTTCAACAGAACAGGGAGAAAATGAGAAAACAAGAAGAAATATCTTGTGGGTCCAGATAAGGACAGGGAGATCACTTACCAGTTACCATCATGGACAAAACAAACCATGATGCCACCCTAGCAGCCTACCCCGCTGCCAGCACCTTGCCATGTAAATCCAAAAAAGAAGGCAGAAGAGGTCTTTAAAGCATAGAACTGACCTGAATACAAATAGATCTGAATTACCCATTATCATACAAAGGCTTGAAATTAAAGATTTCCGAATTGAGTTGGTTGAAAGTTGGTATTGTCAGTCTGTGAAAAAACTCTGATTTTGCAAAAAACTGGTTGTATTCTAGACAGGTCATGCAAAATACATATACATTTTTGTCATCCCAAAGGCAATTTAGAAATGCTAATGTGCAAAGGTTTGGTTTATTTTGAAAACAAGTTCCCTACTGAGATTTCATGTGGTTGCATTCTTTTTCCCATAGCCACTGCATCCCTGGAGAGGCTCTGCTCTGTGCTCCACTTCTCAGCCAAGGAGCCCAAGGGGGCCCTGAACAGAGACTATCCGCTCAGAAATCAGAATGTGTGTCAGAAAGCATATGGGTCCTTTAGGAGAATGGTTCTGTGGGAAAATAAAACAGAAATGGTAGCTTTTGCAACTGATTTTAAAAAGCATGAATGAAGTTGTGCCTTGGAAACAGGGAGAAGAAAGTCCCTCAGAAGACAAGCAGAGAGCAGATCCTGTAGTGACGGCCATTCCTCTGAACAAATGGAAGAGAACTGCTGCCTGTGAAGGAGGACAGAGGTGTTCTGTTGTTGCTGAGCAGACAGTCTGCCTCCAGACTTGCAATTCAAGTCACCACCCTGCCAGTTAGCTAATTGAAGACAAAAACCACAACAGTTTTCCATGGTATGATAATTTGTTGAATCACTTTAGTGAGAGATCAGTAAGCAACTGAGCTGGTGCAAGAAGGAAGGTCGTGTTATGTTACAGGGATAGAGAAGAGGGGCAAATGATACATAGCAGGATATTCACCGTCCAGTATTAGCCTCCTTGGTGATCCTGCTCTGTTGCACCGTTTAACTCTATACTGAGAAAGGCACCAGCATGTGTGAAACTTGTTTGGCCTAGTTAATGGAGCCTTCTTGACTGGCTCAGGCTGTGCAGCTATAACAGGTTCATCCTTGTGTGGGGGGCTCCCAGAGTTGTTAGGCCTCTGGACACCCACAGTCAAGATAATTTAAAGCTTCAGGATCTCTGGCACTGGTGGAGGTTACAAAGTGGGGATGTCCCAAGTCCTTGCTCGTGGCTAGCTACCCAGACTTTAGGATGTTGGCACTCCAGGCTTCCAGCCACCTACTAGGAAGTCAGGCAAGATTTCCCTTCAGTTATTTAAAGACTAAATCCAAGGTGGTTTGTTAAATCAGATTAGATTCAGGTGATGTCTGTTTCCAGTATGACTCTTATTTTGCCAGAGAATTTCTGAGTGGCTCCATTTCTGATCATAAAAGTGAGTATTTCTAAAGCCACTTTGAAGTAGCTGCCAAACTGGAATAGCAGGGGCAAAAAAATAGTTTGAAGATGTAATTTGAATTATTATAAAGCCTGTTATCTAAGAGAAATTGGACAAGGTGATATATGTATCATGTATCTTATTTCCCTGTGTGATGTACTTCTCTCAAGGTTGCACCACAGTGATGGCCTGTTATCACATTGTAGTAATGGAGAGCGGTGTCTTAGTAAGGCCAGACAGATATAAAACAACTCATCAGCAACTCAAATAGGATGCTGCATTAGGGATATACCAGGAAAAGACATTCAAGGTTGGTTTGTTGGGTTTTTTTGTGGTTTTGGGTTTTTTTTTTTTTAAACTTGCCATGGACTGTAAGTTGAAAATAACATTTGCTGACCATTTATACCGAAATAACATTTCTAACCATTTTTTGTCCGTTTCTTCATTTTGTCATTATCTGCAATCTTGTTTTATAAACCCTGTATATTTTTGCTGTTTCTTCATTTCATTTCTCTATGTTCTGCTCTTACTAATTTAGATGATTACTAATTTCAAATTCACTTACGGTCTATAAGCTTTTCTGTAACTGCAAAGCTACATTGTTTGTTCTAGTCAGAAGAACTTTTTTTTCACTACATTTGCTCATGAGCTTGTCAGCTCTAATTGCTTCACATTGTATTACAGCTCTCCTAGAAGATGGTTTTACTGATTTTCACATCTCCGACATTCTTCATGTTAGCTCACATGTTAAAAAGTTCTTAACTGGGCAGCTTTAATAGGTTATTTCACGATCCATTATTATAATGACTAAGCTTTTTTTTCTTTCTAGGTTTTGCTTCTGAATTCTGTTTGACTGAATGAAATGACTTATTTTTCCTTATTTCCATTAAACTAGTTCATTCATGAAATACAAGTCAGGCTTACATATTTTTCTTGATTTGCACTTCCAAGGAAGAGCTCAAGAATGCAATATGATGGCTCAGACAGCATATTAGTTAGTCATTCTTACATTAGAAAGAGAGCTCATGTATCAAACTGACAATATATAAGAGATAATATTTCATGGATATGCCTTTCTTAAGATTTCATGAATTTAAATAAGAACTTTAATAAAAAAACCAAAGTTTGATTATTTTTGATAAATGTGTGCTATCCTACTCAGACTTTTTTTTTTAAAAACGTTGAAAAGTGAATGATACAAACACACATAGAGCCAGATCATGTTGGATCCAGCAGACGTCATTTGCCTTAAGTTAATGGAATTTAAATATATATTGTAAAAGCAGCATTATCAGTTGAAACTGATGTGGGGGATTCCCCTCAATCGGTACCTTCCTTGTGGTAGATCAGAGGCTTATGTGAAGCATTTAACACACAAACTTCCATTAATACTAGGAGAATTTTCTGGTACAATTTGACATTTAAGAAAGTTTGTTATAAATGCAGTGGTAAGCAGAAAGCAGTGTTAGGAAGAACATTTAAAGAATGGTGTGAGATGCTAATTCTAAATAGTAATGCAGTCTGCTTTGAACAATCTGTCATTTATCTGTGTGTTTTTGTTCTCTGCATTTAAGGCCGTGAGTGTATTTTCTGCTGTTTGTTCATTGTACTTTAATATTATGACAGGTTTTCTTTCTTGGTAGTAGTGGTGTGTTTTTAATGACTTACTATGTTTTTAACTATGGCAGTATTGTTTTTTATTCAGGAGGTTTTGGAGCACTGGATACTTGTGGCTTTCTTTTTATCTCTAGAGCACTGTGGGCAGGAGCATAAAAATGTCGCCAATTAAGTGGAAGAGCTCAAAACAGTCTGCAGAGGCAGGATATATGCTAGGACAATGCATTTAGCATCACTTTGTGGGGAGGAGGTAAGGGAGGAATATTCCTTTCATCTTTGTATTACATGAGTTCAAAGGGAGACTGATCAGCAGCTCTGAAGAGGAATCCATTAGGTGCTACTCAGTAGAAAGACCGTATAAGGCTCAGGAAATGCTATGGTAATAGCTGGAGACTAGGTGAGTAACAGGGGAGGAATGAATGCTTGCGTGGCTTTTACTTTTCCTTAGACTGATTGCCCCAGCTGGAGATATAATAGCTCAGTAGGGTGACAGTGATGTACCTGTGTGTCCCTGAAAGAAGCAAGAGCAATTACAAGCGGGAGGGGATAATGATTCTTCTCATTCCTTAGGGCATACTTTGTGTTGCGTGGGTTGTTCAAAATGCAAATTTTTGATGAAAATTATCCACAGAAGTTGTTCTTCAATAGAACTTTCTCAGAAATATTAATAAAATAATATCTGAAACTTTGAGCACTTGGCTCTGAGCTTCCCCTACAAGTGTAACATGCATAAAAGGCTTGCATAAGTATTTTGGTTTTGTGGAATATGAGTGTGGTACAGTGGAATATCTGAATTCATGCAGGAAATTTGTAGCAAAGTGAAGGAATTAGGGAATCTAGGGAGTATATAAACTATTTGGAACTCACTGTGTTATGCATATGCTTATGCTGCACATTGTTGGTAGTCTATAATTCAGATGCTGGCCAAAGCAGGCTTCTGGAAACAAATCCTGATGAATAAAGCAAAAATGCCCAATTTAGTTCCAGGCAAAACTAGAATTGCAATTAATGGAGTTAGACTTACCCTTAGATGATGATTCCTGAAAAAGCAAGCAGTGTGGAAAGTATACTCCCGATCCTGAATTTAGTTTAAAGGGGAGCTCAAACAAATAGGACTTCATTTAAAAGCATCTAGGTGGCAATTCTTAAGATACTGTCCAGAATAACTGATCTTAAAGGATGCATTCAAATGTATACCATTGCAAAAATATCCTTTTTTTTTCTTTTTATGGTAGCCTGAGAGAACTCTTTCACTGAAATAATTAAATGTATGGTCCTACCCCCAGAAATACACGCTTGTTGGGTGTAAGACAAATATCAGCCTAGAAGTAGCTTTCTATAAATTGTCAGTGGAGAGGGAAAAGTATGTAATATTTTTTACATAAACTGCTTAAATTCCTGCCCACTGAAATGTGTCTCAAGATGAGACATGAAGCAGTTTGGAAACTCAGGTGTACTCAGGTGTCACTTTGGATTCTTATTCTTTGTTGTAGAATCATTCGGTGGAAAACAGCATGGCAATAATAAGGGTCTCACTCAGACTGTGGAGTCAAATGTTGATCCTTATTTATCACTGTTAAGTAACAGAATGGGAGCAGTGAAGCACAAATTCCAGCTGATTACATCTTTTTTGACAGCTGAAGAGAAATATGACTATGCCATTAGAAATCGATGCTGCAGTCTCCAGAAACTTGAAGTTTTTTGTGAAAAGCAGAGAGGGTAAAAAATAAAAGCTGTCTGCAGCTTGGAATCCCAGACATTGGGACCAGATAATCAAAATGATGTTATGCATAATTATAAAACTGGGACTGAAATGAGTGAAATGTCATCAAGTCATCTTCTTGTCTCACTATTCTCTACCTTTGTCTCACCTGGGTGCTCCTACATACTTTTGGGTCTAGCTATCTGCACAAAGACTTTGGCAGTGAGGAAAGCTTGGATGGAAGGAAGCAGAAGTTGAATGAGGGATGGCTTGTTAAGATGTTGATATTATGCTTGACTGAATAATCTTGTGTTGTAGCATTCCCACAGTTCTGCCCTCTTAATTTTTTAGGTTAGCAGCCTGGCTAGAATATGTTGTCATTCCCTTGTAGGCAACGTACTTGAGTTTATTCCTCAGGGCAAGGGTTATTGTACACTTGGGTTTTATCCCATTGCATAGTAAGAATAGCATAGTTGCATACCTAGACCCAAGAGCCAGGACATGCTCCCATATTCTGTAGTTCTAACATGGTCTTTCTATTTTCTTTGATAATTTAATCATTCCTTAATATTTGAGCCTTGTCTATTGCCTGCGATTAAGAAAGGAATGGACAATGGCAACTGTGGAAGAGAGGCACAGGTAGTAAG